>APFE031209524.1:0-24952 GCA_000404065.3 Pinus taeda
CTTGCTAAGGTTTTGCAAATGGGGTAGCAAGCTAAGTGGGCTTGATTGTGGGAAAAACTCCACAGTTAAGCGCGCTTGAGCCAGAGGAGTTCTGGGATGGTGACCTCCTGGGAAGTCCTGGTTACCGGGTGCAAGCCCCGGAAGTGATGATTGATGCTATGTGATTCGTTCTCCACATTTCACTAGTTTCAATCCCACTTCTTCACCCCTGTGAGCATCACCCGATGCAATGAGTGCTAAGTGAACTATTCAAAAATCATGAGAAATTAGTCAGTTACGACTACCTCTCATGGAAATGGTCATACGTTTGAATGACTTACTTAACGCAGTTGAATCCCAAAATGATATTAAATGATAATATTTTTTTGTCATTAATGATCTAACGATTTGTATTTGTTGATTCTCATAGTAGGGAAAATGCTCACACACTAGACATGCCCGTACGAGGGGATAGCACCCATGGGGCATCGCATGTTGGGAATGTCAGGGCACCTATGCAACGAGTTGGTGGGTTAACCAGAATTAGCAAGGGGCGCCCACACAAAAGAAGGTAGGCCCATGATTTTCCATGCCCACTCAAAGTGGTGAGAAAATGAAGTATGAACCAAAGTGTGACCGTGGGGGTGTCACGTGCACAACACAGACACAAGCGCCCACCTACAAACAGGGTGTGCACGACAGGAGACATCATGGGTGACATGGTGGAAAAATGAGAAGGGCATCATGTGCACGAAAAGGGTGTGTTCCCTTGGTGCACCTGGGCACCCAAAGGTAACTTTCATGACACGGTGACAGGTGAACGATTGAGTGTACCAGGCAAGTTAGGTGATGGATGAACCCAGCGACATGGCGGTCGGGCAGACGTGTGAAATATGTAAGGACAAGACATGCGAGTGTTCGTGTGAACGATGATATTTGAGTGAAGCAACCAATGGGTAAAGTCATAGTGTGACGTGCACGGTAGGGTGAACGCCCATGCCCTAGGTGCGCCTGCACGGAGGCGTGGTGCCTGGGTGCCCATGGGGGTGTTACGTGTTGAGCACACTAGGGCCCCAGCCTGTAGGGGTGCCCGTGTGACGATTTCGTTGGTGAGCCCGACTTGGAAAGGGAAACATGCATAAAGTAAGTAAGGTCAACCCATGATTTCCCATGAACAGAGTTCCCATAAGGGGTCTCATAATGATTTTTTGGAAAATTGACTAATTTAATTTTTAGGTGTCAAAATTTGGTCTATAATCAATTGATTATGCAACATGGTACTAAAAAATGATAATTTTATTTTTCATTGATGGGCTAATGATTTGTTTTGATTGATTTGCATACCAAAGTGAATGTTCGCACCTTGGGCATGCCCGCACGAAGGCGAGGTGCCCAGGCACCCATGGCGAATCACATGTTGGGCACACCCGAGCGCCCATGTGACGAGCTAGTGGGTCAACCCAACTTGGAAGGGGGCACCCACAGAAAAGAAGTAAGGTCGTCCCATGACTATCCATGAACAGAGTTCCCACAAGGGGATCTCATAATGATATTTTAGAAAATTGACTAAATTAATGTTTAGGTGTTAAAATTCAATTTATAATTAATTGATTATGCATCATGGTACTAAAAAATGATAATATTTTTTTTTCATTGATGAGCTAATGATTTTTGTTGATCGAATTTCATAGCAAGGTGAACGCCTGCACTCTGGGTGCGCCCACATGAAGGCAGCGTGCCTAGTTGCCCATGGGGCCTCACGTGTTGGGCACGCCAGAGCGCCCGTGCGATGAGTTTGTTGGTCAGCTATACTTAGCAAGGGGAACCCATAGAAAAGAAGTAAGGTCGTCCCATGACTACCCATTAACAGACTTCCCACAAGAGGGTCTCATAATGATTTTTTGGAAATTTGACTAAATTAATATTTAGGTGTTAAAATTCCGTTTATAATTAATTGATTATGTAGCATGGTATTAAAACATGATAATATTGTGTTGTTATTGATGAGTTAATTATTTGTGTTGACTGATTTGCACGAAGGCAAGGTTTCCAGGCACCCATGGGGCATCACGTGTTAGGCACACCAGGGCGCCCACCCAGCAGGGGTGCCTGCATGACAAGTTTGTGGGTCAGCCCAAATTGGAAAGGGGCACTTGAAAATTAAAATAAATAAATAAATTGGCCCATGACTTCCCATGAACAGAGTTCCCACAAGTTGGTCTCATAATGATTTTTAGAAAATTGACTAAATTAATTTTGGATTTCAGACTTTTGCAAGCAGTATTTTGTTCAAGTATAGTTTCCGAATCATCACATTTATAAAGGTTGTAATCGACGTTTCAAACCACTACAATGGCTCATCATCATATTGGCTAAATTAATGTTTAGGCGTTAAAAGTTAGTTTATAATTGATTGATTATGTGGCATGGTACTAACAAATGATAATATTTGTATTCATTGATGAGCTAATGATTTATCATGAGGGTTGCAGAAGTCTCTTAAGCTTTCCATGATGTGACTTGAGATGTGATGTCACCAGGATTCTCATTGCCATCATCATAATCTGAAAGTGTTATCAGTTTATCGTATACTTTATTGTTTTGCCCTATACTTTGCAAGTTTTATGGAATTGATTTCCAATGAATTAAATTTTAAGCGACAATGATAATATTTTTTGTTCAATGAATTATCGAGGTTCTTGGAAACTAGGCTTATGATATGTTGTTGGCTTATAGGTGCCTGAACCAGGTTCATTGTTGATTTATCCAAACAAATCTTGGTACTACTGGCCCTTTCCGCAACAGTCTACGGAGTGCGGACTCAGGTCTCACCGGAAGTAGTATGGGAGGGTGCTAGAACTAGGTTTCCACACCCTGGATATGTCTAATGAGTTCTTGTGGTTCGCGGTTCGACCCTACGCACATGTTGCAATGCACACTTTCCCATACCTTGCAGCCTAAGATGTTTCCTTTGCGCAGCCCTACTCGGAGGCCGAACGCTATTATTATCCAAATCCTTACTAGTATTCCACTATTAGTTGATTTACTTAACTTACTTGCATGCCTTAAGTTATACTTAGCAATATAAATCATTCATATAGGTGTGCGGAGTAAATAAACAGTATATTTGCAATTTATATCAAACATGCATTAATCCAAGAACAGATACACAAATTGGTAACAAAACTTCTCTTTATTAATCTTTTCTTCGATTACAGACTCGACTCCGCCCTGCGCACTCAACTGCAGGGGTCTGCACACTCAGCTACAAACTACTAGGCGTCTGCACACTCAGCTGCAGAGCCTTCTCCTATCCTATGACCTGAAGACACAGTTAGATACTTAGACTCTTTCTTCTTCCACTACTTCTCTGCTACTTTTCTACACTTAGAACCTCACTCTATTTATACAATCCCATGGTCTGTGGACCATGGGTAGGCCGACATTACATTACAAGACTAGGGTGGACAACCCTATGACTCTATCATACATTTCACGCTCTGTGCCTGCAATTCGCGGAGCCTTACAACAAGATCGGGTCAAAACTTGGGCTTTGAGCCCCAAAACATGCCTTGGAGGGATTCCATGCCCAACAGGCCCCCAACACAAACATCATGACTCGCCCTCAAGTCACTCGGTTGGCGTGGAAATCTTGGCACGGAGTCCCTCCAATTGTTCTCGAACTGTGTTGAGGTTCGCAGCGCACTGAGTTGCTGCTTGCTAGATCTGCTGCATCCATTGTTCCGAGACCTTTGTTTTTGGGGTGCTCCTTTGCATCTATGCGTGCATCCCCTGTATGTACGCAATATTTCCTTCGATGGCTACCATGATAGTGAAAGCTTCATCAATCCAAGGCTGGAAGTGTGCTTTGAGAACTGCCTCCTTGTGTCATGCTACATCCACCTGCTCCTTCAGTGCTTTAGCTTGCTGCATCCTCACAAGCTTTTGGGTGAGGACTACTGTCTGTGCAGTTCCTTGGACATTGTTGCATTGTTGTTGGAGTTCTCGTGCTTCTGTCTCCAAGTGCTGGATATCGGGGTCCTCCTGTAGAGTCGCGAGAACCTCAAGTGCTTCTTCCAACATGCTGGTGCAGTCTTACATTCCACCTCCCATTTCCTCCAATCCCACTGTGATAGCGCTAGCGCGCTATTCTCTGACTTCTGAGGGAGTGGATGGTTGCGCCTTTAACCGCAGCTCGACGATCTGAAAATTCAGCTCCAGCTGAACCTTTGTCGTTTCTTCCCTAGCCTCATAGACTCCTGCAGCTAGCCTGTGGATCCACACCTTCACTGGTAGGTTTGCTGGGATGGCCAGCTCTGGGACAATTTGGCAAGCGTTGCCTACCACCTTCACCAACTATTTATTTTGCGACACCAATTCGTCGTGCTGCAAGCTGAGTTGTTCCATGTTTATCTTTTGCTCACTGAGGACTTGGAGTGTGCGGCTTTGCCTAGCGCGCAACTTGGCCGTTATCCCATCCTACAATAGGTATAGTGTTTCATGTGGGAGGGCAGCCAAATTAATGCTAAGACCTTTCATCATGCTTACTGAAAACCTGTCAGCCTCATTTGATGTTACTAGCACTCCTTCCGACAACACTATTGTGTTTTTCATCCTTGCGTGCAACATCTACTCTATTGTTGAGGATCCTATTACGAGGTTGGTTGAAAGGGTACCAACCTGAGGGGGGCACACCTGTAATTCCTGCAACTATCCTCAGAGGGCCCCCAACATAGTCTAGTTCTCCAGCATGAAATCCTAAAGAGCCTCAGTTGTGACAATGCACACCATCTTGTCGATGTCATGCAGATCACTCTTGGTTAGGGTGATTGGGTCAATGGCCAATTTTAAGGCCTTGACCTTCTTCCTCAGTCCTACTCGCTCTGCCGTGTGTGGGCACTTCAACTATGTGGACGCGGTTCGTGGGTCTGCGCCTCCTTCTTCTGTTTCTGCTTCCTCTGCCTTCTGCCCCTGCGAGGGCGTTGCTTGGCCTTTGCCCGTCTTTGTGGTTGTTTCCTGAGCAACTGTGGTTGCTTCTATGGCCTTTTTCTACTCAGCGGCTTTCTGTGTCGCTTCCCGCGCTTCTCGCACCTCGGCTGCTGCTGTTTCCTTCCACCTTTTCTTGGCCAACTATGCAATGCCCAACTTGGCATCATCTTTCTTCTTCTATGTTGTTGATCTCTGAAGTTCTGCAATGACTGGAAAAGGGTAGCTTTGTCCACTGCTTCATCGGATCCTTTCACGCCTTGATGTATATATTATGCATGTTCGCTTTTAATTCTGCAAAACTCTGCAGACTGTTGTACATTGTGGGCGACAAGTGCGACTTCTGGTTGATCCACATTCGAATTTTCATCTCCATGAGCACCCAGAATATCTTGTTGTCACGTATCATCTTTGCATCCTTCGTAGCCCAGATCGAAGCGTACTTCGTGGCCTCCGGTAAATCTCTGTCAATTATGGGGAATTGACTACCTCTGGAAATTCCCCTGCTATGAGCACTATGGAAATCAACAACCACACATAGTGGAAGGTTTTACCCTATTCCTAGGCTTCGCAACAATTCTCCAGGAATTCCGTGCAAAGGAATTCAGCCCAGTTAAACTGGACCCCCTCCACGCACTGCTCGGCCAGTGCGATCACTGGCGTAGATACCTCGTTTGCGCGGCACTTACGCATAACTTTGCCTGCCAGGATTTGGGTTGCTACGTGTACTACTTTGTCCTTGATGTTGGAGATGGCGTAGCCCCTCTTCTTCTTCTCCAACTTGTACTTTGTCTTCGTGGCCTCCGCAAGGGCCAAATTACTACCCTTCCCTTACGATATGGTCATGGGGTCCTTTCCTTTGTAGGGTAGCCAAGAAATGCGGTGAATTAGGTCTTCCATGATGGGGATGGGCTCCTCCAGCCATAGATACCCATCATGCACCAGGCAAAGCAGCTGCCTCATGATGAAAATGGTTATTTGGGCATGGTGGAAATGTTGCACCCACAGTAGGTTCAGTGGCCCGATCTTTTCCACTCCATGTAGCCACTTCTGTGGCTCTAACATTGTCACCACCCCCATGGTGTTCTGCTTCATGAGGTTCCCTGTCTCCAGGTGAGGGAACTTTTCACAATCAGCGAGGTCCCAATCTTCAAATTTCATGGTCAACACGTGGCCCAAGTCTATGCCTTCAAACAGAATGTCATTTTGGAGGAGCAAGGTCTGGAGTGAACTCTTGGTTTCATTTAGGTCCTTGGGCACTTTGGCCTTCCCTTTTCGTGAGGGGACATAGGCGGGCAGTTTTTTCACAGACTGTGTAGGTTGAATGTCCTCCTCCATGCCTTCATCTTCTTCCTCTGAAATGATGAGGGCCTGCAAATCTTCTTCCTCATCTATCTCTATCGTAACATCTTTCCCCTTTTCTTCCATTGATAGTTTGCTGAGCAGCAAGTTCCTCAAGGACACGTGTACAGGAGCCATTGCTTGTTTATCCTTCTTGGGTCTTGGCATACGCGGTGATTTTGAGATTTCTACCACAATCCCAGCATCTTCTGGCACATTCTCTATAGTTGGGGCCTGCGCAACCTCGCCAACAGTTGCCTCTTCTATTCCCAGACCATCCTTAGTTGTTGTCATCGTAGCTAGGCTGTAAGCTTTCACTCGCGAATTCAGGGGCTCAATCAACGCTCGGCTCTCAATGCTCAGGGCTCTGCTCAATCGCTCAATTCACAAATGACCAAGTTTTTTCTATTGGATAGCCCTTTGCATTCTATAACATCTTTTGAATTCAAATTCGACCATTCCCCCCAATTCATGTCCATTAATGCTTTCTTGGTGGAAAATTTTCCCAAATCTTGCCCATAAATCACGTCTTAAATGCCTACCGCCCGCTCCATTTGGCCTCAAGTTGAGCATCCCATTGTGAATAATGACTTCAACAGTCACTTTCTGGCCAACTTGCGTGGCAGCGCAGTCCCCCATTCACAGATGTGGACCTTGTGACTCTCTACTTTTGCGCGCATCTCTAATATCGCGCAGCTCCTGGGCATAATAGTTTATAGTACCGCACTCCCTTCCAACTGCCTGGAGCGCTAAGACTGTCCTTCCCTTGGCTATTCAGGTGGTTGCACCACCTATGTGGGGCTTCATTCTATCCTCCATCACAGTCCTCGGAGATTCCCCACCTTCTATTATTGTGGCCGGCATCACGCACTTCACCATTTGCAACGTGCTATCCTGGTCACTACACCTGGCGATATGCATCTCAAGCCAAGGCATCAAGCTAACCAATTCACGGCGATAGTTCTCAAACTTTTCAGTATGATCATATGCACCTTGCCTTACCATCCTAGGTTATCCAGCGAGAAACTCTTCCTTTATCGCGTCTTCTAGCTTCTTGACCTTTGCGTCCATCAAAGCACTTTTCTTCCTTAATCGTACCCTTTCTTTTTCGAGTTCGCGGAGTCTAAGGTTTCCCTATTGGATTTCTTCCTCAAGTCCCATGTGTTCTGTTTCCTGTGGCTGTGTGATTCCCTCGTTCCGAGCTCCGTGAACCATTGTATCTATGGGTGTTGCTATGTGCGGACTAAGCTTTGCATGCTCCATAGGGATTATAGCATCTGCTTCATACTTTAGCGTCGGAAGTGCCCGTGCAGTCAGGGTTTTGCACATGGTCCTATAAGCCCATAAAACCGTTGGTACGCGCAGGTCCCAGTCAGTGCGTCTCACATGGTGGACCGTGTTCAGTGCTTCACATACCTTGTCAAAGGCTTCCCCACGGATAATCTTCAGCGCGCCTGGTCTTATCATACCTCACCATTCGCGCCATCTTCTTGCCCATTCCTGCTTGTTGGTCCTGGTTCCTTTCATGAGGACGGTGTGCGTTCATGCAGGTTGCGCACCATACGCCCGTACCCATCTGGAGAGGTGGGCGTGTAGGCTGTTTCGTCCGTTGTACCCTACTGTCATTTGCATCTGAGGTTTTCCAAACCATATGAGCATCATCCTTCTGCAGTCACGCTAATCCTCAAAATTATGTTGGTGCGTACCCCACCACCTTATGGGCGTAGCACATAGTACCCATTTAAAAGCATCGAAAAACTGTTGTTTCAGCACTTCTTTTTCAAATTTTTTTAGGAAATCATCTACCGCTATCAACCCGTCATACATAGGCATATCTCTTACCTCTATTGTCATGCAACGCAATGACCTTATCATCATGTTGCAGTTGAGCGTGGTTACCTCGTGTAACCGGTTCTACCATCTTTCTATTTCCTCGTCTAAATCTCAAGTGCAAGAGCTTTCGCACTCCCACGAAATCCTGCCATCCAATGTTGGATTCACCCAATCTTGCTCCCACGTGTTTATCTTGTAGATACAATCTAGGTCGTTGTCATTGTCGCAGTCGCGCACCGGCTGTGAGTAGCGCGATCCTTCCGCAGGGTCTAAGGGTACCACTATGCGTAGTGACATTTTCTCAAAAATTATCTTGCCCTTCTTTAGATTTATCACTCAATTCATGTCAGTAGCCCAATCTATTCCTAGTAGTGTGGGATAGGGATTGTTGTTATCAATAATTTCTATTACTTTGAAATCTGCAAGCACGCTCACACCTTCAATATCTATTATTATTCCCTACAATATTCCCATCAGTAGGATCTTTTGTTGGTTCGCCATTCGTAACTGAATAGGAGACCATTGCAACACGGGCCTACCCATGTGCTCCCATGTCTCCTTTGGTAGGACTTTCGCATCCAATCGTAGATCCAAAATTACTTGATCTATTTCATATTCCCCGATTTGTGCAGTCAATCGCATCTCCCTTCCTATTTGCGTTGTGTGCTTTCCGAGCTTCTAGACTATGCGTGGTTCTCCTGACCCAACACATCTAGTGATGAGTTCTTGGAATCCCTTCACAGCCTTGTTGTCATGTAGCAGCTTCATGCATGTCTCTAGAAAGGTAGTGAGCATTGATGGGTCCATTCCCGGTTCCAGTTTTTCTTTACTACCTGAAGTGGAGGCCTCCATGAAGCTCTTCTTAGCTTCCATGAATGTCTCCTTAGCACGCTCCAAATCAAATTCTGGTTCCTTTGTTGGAGCCTTGCAAACCTAGGCACTCTCTTTAGGCTTCTTGCCCTTGCCATCTCCTGTCGTGATACCGCTTTGAAGCACGATGTTTACATTTGGGTCCTCTTCGCATGGCTCAGACCTCATCATTTGTAGGTTCTGAGTCGGGGGAGGCTAGAGTGTTCCTTTATTGCACAAACTCATTATCAGTGTGGGGCAATCCCTCCGTCTCATGATAAAACTGGGTATAATATAAACATGATGCTCTAATCAGATTTGTACAATCACATGCATAATTCCCTGGCTCTCCGCAATTGTAACGGATCAGCTGTCCGCGACCCCTTCCTGGTCCCATTCCACCTCGACCTTGTCCGCGCCCCTGAAATCTAGTGCGCGCCATCCCTGCATTTTGATCAAGGGATCGTGTTTTGTTTTGAACTCTGTAGGTAGGAGTATGATCCATCATTAGTTCATAACTTCTACAGGTACACTCATCGTGGCCTACTGACCTGCAGAAATTACAAAACAATTGTTGGGACGTTTGCGTATACTTCTGTAATAGGTGGAAGTTTTCTGTGGCATGCTTCCCTCCTATCTGAAAAATCACACACCATAATGCAGGCGTCGCACTCAGTCCTACTTGCTGGTCTCAGTGGCATTGGCCCTCCTCCTCCCAGGTAGTTCACGAAAACTAGAAAATGGTCCTTGTCATGTCCCTGGCCTTTGCACTTTATGCACCATACCTCCTCACACACTTCTGGGCAAGCCATCCTATCTTGTTTCAGACTCTGCATCTTGAGACACAAATGTTTCAACTTTGCATGGATCTGTTGGACTCCCGGGTTAGGATCTTGTATAGGGTCTCATGCAATCTCATTACGATCTCCAAAGCCTCGGCCTGAGTGGATAGCTTCTATTGTGACAACGCGGTCCTTATATTCAGTGTTAGCGACACTACAAACCATGCACAGTGTTTCCCATCCATTAAGGTCATATTGGCTTCACGAATCATACACTTCAGTCTCTGATCTAGCTCCCATGGGGTCTCACCTAGAAGCATCATGATTTCCTTAAATCTGATAATCGAATTTGTCTCTGATTTTGGCCTACTAAATTCCCTATTTAGCGTGGATTGGATATCCACGATCCCTATGTTTGGATTGTCATTGGAATGCTTAATGTACCATGTCAGTGTACAATCCTGCAAGGCACTGACCAACGTTGCTTTCTTTATGTTTTCATCTGTGACTCCTTGCGCTTCCCATACAGCCTTTACCATGAACCAAAATTGGTCCGGATCTTCGTTTCCTACTCCTTTGAACACCAGCAACTTAATCATGCATGCCAAATTGAACTGTGGGGGTGGCAAAGGTGGTGTGGGCTAAGATGGGGGTGAAAATGGTGAAACTAGTGGTGGTGTAGGTGGGGGTGGTATGCATGGAATTCATTTCCTTATCAAATTGATCGCACTTCTTGGTGAAACCTTCACGAGCTCTTCCTTGCTTTCTCATGGAGGTGAAATCAAGGGGATAGTCTCTATCTCTGCGCTAGCTTCGTTTCTGTAAATCCTCCCACTTCATGTAGCCCCAAACATCAATTTATTCGCATAACCCTCTTTTCACACAGTAGCATATTAATCCAAGTGTTCAAAGTTTTAACGTACTTACGTCACGGTCCTTTGAGGAAGCATCATTCTGACTTGCTATAGATGACTGTAGTATCTACCACGAACTCAGTGATAAATCCTCCTATAATTCGATCGAGCCAATGGTCCACAACGTGTGTGACCTTATCTTCTGATGCTTCTAGTATGCACACCAACTCTGGAGTCCACACAATAGGTTTGTCGATCCTACACCTTCCCTAACTGTCTGCTAGCTTCGCGATCCACTCGTATAACTCAAAGGGGAAGGATGCAAAGAAAATTTTTTGGATTTCCATATATAGGTAGCACTCTAACCATTCTTCCTTCAATACTCGCGGATTCCTATTTTCCTATGCTACGAACTCGTGAATCTTCTTGTCCAGCCACTCTTCAATTTCTTTCTTTGTTGGTTTCCAGTGACACGACATCAGACATTTCATACGCAGATCCCAGTCCCGGAAACGGAACAATTTTTTGGCTTATAGGGGCCTGACCCAGGTTCAGAGTTGATTTAGCCAAACAAATCCTGGTACTACTGGTCCTTTTGGCAACAGTCCACAGAGCGCGAACTGAGGTCTCACCCGAAGTAGTATGGGAGGGTGCTAGAACTAGGTTTCCACACCTTGGAGATGTCTGATGAGTTCTTGTGGTTCACGGTTCGACCATACGTGAACGTCATGACACACACTTTCCCGTACCTCACAGCCTGAGATGCTGCCTTCGCGCAACCCTACTCGGGGGCCAAACGTTGTTATTACCCAAATCCTTACTAGTATTCCACTGTTAGTTGATTAACTTAACCTACTTGCATGCTTTAAGTTATAATTAGCAATATAAATCATTCCTACAGGTGCATGGAGTAAATAAACAGTATATTTGCAATTTATATCAAACATGTATTAATCCAAGAACAAATACACAAATTGGTAACAAAACTTCTCTTTATTAATCTTTTCTTTGGTTACAGACTCGATTCCGACCTACGCACTCAGCTGCAGGGGTCTGCGCACTTAGCTGTGGACTACTAGACCTCAGCGCACTCAGCTGCAGAGCCTTCTCCTATCCTACAACCCAAAGACACACTTAGATACTTAGACTCTTTATTCTTCTGCTACTTCTCTGCTTCTCTTCTACACTTAGAGCCTTGCTCTATTTATACAATCCCATGGTCCACGGACCATGGGTAGGCCGACATTACATTACAAGACTAGGGCGGACAACCCTATGACTCTATCATACATTTCACGCTCTGTGCCCGCAATTCGCGGAGCTTTACAACAATATCGAGTCAAAACTTGAGCTTTGAGCCCCAAATTATGCCTTGGGGGGATTCCATGCCCAACATATGTTACATTGACTTGTGCATGTTTAGGATATTTGGCCATGGTAACAAATCGGCTTATAATGGTCGCCTTGTTACTTTATCTCCAAAAGCCTAAGATATGTTGAAATAGTGGAAAACTTGTTAGTAAATTGTTAACAGCCAAGCATTATAGATACAGATTTGGATTAGTCTATGAGTTCAGATTCTTACTTAGTGAATGTATTCTTTCTCCTTGAACCACTCATCATGCATCACCCTTCATAGTGGACAAGTTGGACTAGATATCATATGTTCCATTCATGTGGCCTAAGAAATCCTCCCATTTGAAAGATGGGCACTACGATTCCTTGGAACTATAGTTTCATTGGTTGTCATAATTGATGTTACTTGGAAATGAGAACATGGTATTTCATGGAAAACTCTTTTGTATACATTTGGAAATCAACTATGACAATGCTTAACCATATAAACTCCTTTTTGAACCTAGACTTGTGTGCCCAATAAGTTTTTTCTCCTCAACCCACTAATCAGTAGCCTTCATTGTGGATAAGTTATACTCAACATCATTGTGTTCCATTCTCATGGATTGAGAAATAATCCTCCCATTCAAAATACAAACACCAAGATGCCTTGAATGCAATAGTTTCCATGATTTCTATATTTGACATTACTTAGAAATGAGAGTATGGTTTTTATTGGAAAATTATTTTGTATACATCTACAAATAAATTATCACAATGCTTAACTAATGGATCCTCTTTTAGTTTTACATGAACCCTCCCACATAGATCTCTTATATTCAAACAATGTACTATCTCAATTCATTGTACTACTCAACTTATTAAATAGCTATGAGAACTATTCATGTGCATTTAAATTCAATCGGAACACTTGACATATGGTTGGGTGTCATCATATTTATATTCTTAATTCTTAATTATATTAATGAATGGATTGACGTTTTCCACATTGTGTAGCCATGTTAAACAAGGGGTTCTTAGGATATTTAATCACAAGATACCATGGGATTTCATCATAATAGCGTCAATAACACCATTAAATTTCTATTCACATGTAGCACGTGAAATACATTATTAATTTCAACAAAAATCATATAAGATTATTAGATATATTAGTATGATATATAACCAAGATTAAGATTATATTAAAGTAAAATTAAATATAACCTATAATTTTATTTTAATTTATGTTATATTATTTATAAATTCTTAATTTAATTTAAGTATATGATATATTATGTTTATATTTAATTTTGTGTTTTTTGTTTAATTGAGGTCCAATATAAGAACACAAAATAGTGTTAAGCTGCATTGTTTTGGCTTCCCCGCATCGATTTACATACGAATACAAGAGCACCAATGTTTCACTTTCATGTCAGAATTGATCACTAGGGCTCCAGGGTTTCACTCATCTCTCAGAGTTTGGCACGAGGGCACCAGGGTTTCACTCACCTCTTAGAGTTCGGCACCAGGGTTTCACTTGCCTTTCAAATTTTGACACCAGGGTTTCACTCGCCTTTCAGAGTTCGACACTACTTCACTCACCTTTTGGAGCTTAGAACCACATTCGTACTCATGGTTGGATAGTACTTAGATTATCCTTTAAGCACATTACATCTATCTGCATTTTTTTATTCGCATTTTTCCTTGAATGACCTTGTTCTTTATATACCAATGTCTGTAGTAGGTCCTTCTTTCTCACAAACAGATATCTCCTTCTCAACCTCAACCTTGTCATTGGCCATCAACTCTCTCTTGTTCTTCCCCTTTCCCATAACGTAACAACTTAAGACTAGCCTGCTTGGCCCACCATTATAGAACTTTTCTTCAACTCTTGCACTCAGAAACTAGGTAGAACACTTGTACAGTAGAAGGGTGAGGTATTAGGCTTGAATCTTATCGATGTACTACAGATCAATGGGTCTGAATATGTGAGACACAACAGTTTCTTTGAACAGGCACACCTCGCCACCATCCACAACCCAAGTAAAAATCGAAGTCCACAACTAAGGTCGAGTGTGATAAAAAAGACCTCATGTAGTTAGTCCTTCTTTCAACATGACAATTTTATTACAATACCCTCGGATTATGGTTTCAAAATAGAGACCATTGATTATTATTTACAAAGATACACAAAAATGATTTCAAAAAAAATGTCATTACTACAAATTCAAAATAAACGTACCCTTTCAATGTCACCATATGTTGGCTCATTGTTTGCTTGGAATGTCTATATATATGTGCCCAAAACTCATCGTTGTTATGAATAGACTCTTTTTCTCCTTATGCCATTGTCCAGGACTGAGATTATAAGCTTAATGTGCCTTCACTCTAGTTCTCCTTCATGCACATAAATGTAATAGGAGTCTTGGCTCCTCTTATTTGTTGATAGAGGCTCAAATTGAGTCTTTTGAAATGT
This sequence comes from Pinus taeda, assembly GCA_000404065.3. Lineage (NCBI taxonomy): Eukaryota > Viridiplantae > Streptophyta > Pinopsida > Pinales > Pinaceae > Pinus > Pinus taeda. The sequence continues at coordinate 14,439 of APFE031209524.1, forward strand.
GTTTATGCTCAGAACAAGAGGAGAACTAGGTTCATTCTTTTCTAGATTTTACTTAAACGACAATTATGCTCAGACCTCATGCACAGGTATAGAGAAGACCTTTATGTATATGTTGTATAGATGTAGGGTATGAATTTCGCTTGACAATGAGACTATGCTTCAAAACTTTGGTACTTTTGTCTTATACTCAAAATATCCCTTCAATGAATTTGGTCTTGGAACTAATATACGCACAGGTGTAGAAATGTTCTTGGTGCCTCTTCCAATGAGGAATTTATGCATAGGACTATACCACATAATTGTGAGCCTTCGATAAAGGACTTGAGTCCTTTATAAGGCTATAAATATGTCACTTAATACCACATAAACTTCAAAAAATTTAACAAGGGTCTAGAGTTATCGTGGTTGAGAAATAGATAGGCCTTGAATGCCTTGCAAAACTCTAACAGATTTACTGACCTAGAGTGACTAGAATATACATACCAGAGATGTGAAGATGCGAAGATATTTCGGAGGTTTTGTAGACCTTGTGATGCCACTTTTGACCTTCGCTCATATACCAGTGAGTGTGGCCTACTTAGGACTTCTTAACAAGCCTTTCTTATTTAAAAAAAAAAAAAAATTCTCCTTATGCTATCTCTCTGGTACAATAGGACTGTGGGCTTGATATAGTGATAAGGGCTAATGTAGGTGCCAAAAGTTTTTTATATGTTTGCCAAAAGTGTCAAACTTGAGAGGAATATTAAATTAGCCCTTAGATCATTTTGCATAGGGCTTGAATTCCCTCCAACTGATCTCGCTTTTGCACTTTGTAATGTGATTTTGTCTCTATTATTAGGGTTAGAAAATGTGCCCAGAAATTCGTTACAGTTGCCTCACAAATTTAGCTGACAAAAAAAAAAGTATGCCCATATTTGGTGTACATATACCTAACTGTAGTTACATCATAGAGGTCAATGGGTGGCTTTCAAGCATTCAATATTAATAATCATATTAGATAGAATAGTTCTTTTTCTTACCCATATGGTCTATGTAGGGTCAAAGAACATAGTCATGATGCTAGGTAGTGCTATGAAAACAAAATATTCTCAAATATCCAATATTAAGTTTGTTTATTTATTATTCATGTTTTTACCACCTCATATTATAAATATATTTCCCCACCTTATTAGTTCACAATTGGAATAACATATAAATATTAAAGTGTTAATTTAAATAATATATAACAATATATAAGCCCCAAGGTTTAGCTCAAATAGTCGAGTCCCCGTTTTTAAGTGTCTCGCCGATCGGCACAGGATCAATTCTCCTCGACACCCTTGGGGTTAGGCCCTGCTAGTTTGGCAAACACGCTTTAAAAGATTCCCTTCGGGGTTGATCTACCCAAATTTTCCTGTGGATGTAAGGCCACCCAATGTCTATGAAACACAACATATATATATATATATATATATATATATATATATATATATATATATATATATATATATATATATATATATATATAATATATAATTAAATTTTATTATATAATGAAGATAAAACCAAAATTCATAATATCAAAGAACATGTATTTTTTATCTCACTTAAATCCATAAAGTTACATCCAATCACTAAATTTATTGAAACAACAAAATGAATATTTGCATTGCCTTTCTCCTTGGGAAAAGTAAAAATTATCTATTTATTTACTTAAGTTAAACTAAAAATAAATTTGAATAAAATGGCTAGAGTTTGTGGTTGTAGTTTGGTTCAACTTCCATAAGAAAAGTCAAAGTTGAAGCTACGTAGGCCAACTACAAGGGAAACTTAGCCAATTAATAGTTTCTTCGAAGAGTAATTTCAGTCATACATATAAATTTGTGTGGTGTCACTTTTATATATTGATGCAGGTGCATAGATGCAGCACAAAGTTTGATGAAGCTTGCAAATGTGATGGGATGGTCACATGATGATGTTGGGAGAAAATTTAAATGTTTTATATATAGTTACACTAGGAAATGAGTTTTGTTATTTAGAAGAATTATTTCCTAATTTAAATGTAATTTTAGTTTATATTGGGTGATTTAATTGTGTGTTAAATCCCTGTCATTAATTGTCAACTTGGGGTTTGTAGACTGATTAGGTATATCTATACTATATGTACTAGGTGGTTATTTATCATAATAGATTAGTTCTATTGCAGTTAAAACTAATTACAAAGTTAATTAAATCAATCTAATTCAAATCAAACCAAACATAAAGAAATTGGAATCACACTGGCATAAAGAAAATCACACCTGCTTGAAATCAAAACCACACTCGCAGAGTTGAAATCACACCACACTTGCATAAATGAAATTCACACCACACTTGCATAATTGAAATCACACCACACTTGCATAAATGAAATCACACTTGCTGAGTTGAAATCACCTTCACATCTGCTGAAATGAAATCACACTTGCTGAAAGGAAAAGCACACTTGCATAAAATGAAAACACACTTGCTGAAAGTAATTGAAATAACATAACTATACTATGTTACCAATATGTACAAAGATGTGCAAACTGTGGTCTACGGGGGAGCCCTCCATTCCTCAGCAAGCACATTGAACAACTATCACATCTTGGAGATCAAAGTAGCAGTATGTATTTCATAAAATGAATTACAAGATATTACAATAATTCTCTATCCTCACTTTACAAATCACATCTTGGATGGAACTTGGAACCTCCAACTAACAAATAGCCACTACTTACCTCTAACCTCTAACAACTTTTTACAACCCTCTGTATGAAGGGTGCATTCCTATTTATATAAAAAATAAGGATAACTATTCAATAAATATAGATCCTTAAATATCTCCTAAATCCACATTTATCTCTTGTAGTTGCAACCAATCTCCTAAAAATGTAAGATACAAATCCTATCAAAATTATCTCATCTGTGATTCTTCTCCTTTCAATGTGCATAGTTAATGATCCACATCTTCTATAATTATTCCACAAATATTCATGAGTTGGAATTTGAAATTCGAATTTGTGGTTGGGTGGCCAAGTAGGACCCTTCTAGAATCTCCAAGTAGGCCTACAATGTCACAAAACTCATAACACTTTTAGATATATGTGAAAATATGCTAATTTCCTAATATTTAATCTCAAATTCTCCTAAAATATTTAAAATAAATGACTTGGAAAATAATAATGATAAACCCATATGATTATGAAAATGACTACTTAATGTAAGGTTATGGAGTTATAGAGTTACAGAATGAGGGTAAAATGATGGAAATGAAAGTGAAAGTGGATGAAATTTTGGAGGCCCAACAGTTTCCCTATTTTGTGAGAAGGGAAAACAATTCATCTTGTGACTCTTGGTTTCCCATGTTAGCTTTCTTTACAAAGAAATGAATGTTTGAGAAGAAAGGTGTGTGTAGCAGAGTGTGCAGCAATGGAGAGGAGAAGCTCTAGTGATAGGAGAAGAGGCAGAGGTTGAGAGGCTTGGGCTACACATGCCCACATTGTATATATGTCCAGGCTTAATGTATATTCGAGTTGATTAACGAGTGATATGAGTACATACCTCTATGCTTGTAATTTCTCTATTTGTGTGTTATTAATGAGATTGTTTGCCTACATTTGAAAATTCAAATTTGAATGTGTCATGGTTGTAAACCTTTATGTCAATTTCAGGATTTGGTTTAAGTTCAATATGGATTGAACACATTTATCCCTGTGTGTATGAAACTGTAATTTCATATTGTGGTTGTAGTTGTTGATGATGGGTTTGGGATATGTTGTTGGTCTAAATACCAATTTTTTCTATCATTGTTGGACATGGTAGCACCACATATGTGTTTTTGATGCCATGTGTGTGTAAGTTGAGTGTTTTTATATTAAAACAAAGTACTTTGCATTAATTCCTCTTTGATTATGTCGATTGGTGAAGTTGTATGGTGAGACCACCCAGTTGGATTTGTGGGATTCCTATAGTAAATTTTGTAGAGGAATGTGTGGTGCAGTTGAGTGTTAAGCCAACCATCTTGTATCTTATAGGTTTTGCAATCACTGGTGAGTTGATTTACAGTGGAAGTCTAGACATGGAGGCTCATTCGTGTTGTGGTTGTTAATGACCCTTTTGTATTTAAGCTCCAAATCCATGCGGGAGTGTTCTTTGTATTATGTAGTGTGAAGGCATAGTATTTACAGCAATATAACATTGTTACAGAAAACCAAAGCACCTTTTGGTGTGTACGTTGTCTAACCCTTTTTTGTGATTGGTTTTGTTTGGCGTGTGTGTTAGCTTTGCAATCCCGATAAAGGAGGGAATATGAGGTCGTGTGTAGTGTTAAGTAGCATCTCAAACCCAAGTAGAAGTGATTAGGAACCAAACTAAGTCATTTCATCTTCCTGGAATACAAAAAGGCATAGTTCTGGAAGAACTAGATAAATATTTTGTGACACCTATAGGTTTTAAAGAGAGTGCTGGAAAAATATTTTACAACACCTAAAAAAGGCATTTTTAGGGTTGTGTGTAATATTTTGAAAGAATCTTTTGGCCAGCATGTTGTGCCATCTTATAATTTGAAGCCTATGGCAGGTAATGGGGTTGAATAAGGATTTCAAAGTGGGAGAAAGCCCACTCATGGAATTTGGCAAAGGAAATATCCACATTGTCTTTTGAGTACATATTTCAAACTAATTTATGAATTTCCAGAATTGGGATAAAATAGAGTTGTGATTGAGTGTCCTGGGTTATGGGAAGCCAGGGAAACCTAACCTATCCCCATCAAGTGGTATTAGAGCTCAACTATGTTTTTAAAGAATGTCAGAGCCATGGAAAGCTTTCAACATTACAGCTCTTGGAGACGGATACATGAAGCTCTTGGAGGAAGTAGAGTTTACAATAGATTGAGGTGAATCTTTGTTAAATTGAGGTTTGTTCAATGTCAGGTGTTGTGCAGACATAGTAGAGAGTGTTTTGTTCAAGAGTAAATGGAATTTTAACCATTTTTATGTGGAGAGTGGAAATGTTAGGTCCCTATACTACTAGTGTAACCCCTTATTGTTATTAGTACAACCCTCTTATTATATTGTTGTGCCCATGTAACTTTTGAATTGTTTCCATAAACATAAATGCAGTAGAAACTGTACTCGCTTTAAATGGATGAGATAATGCACAAAAGTGTGCATACTTGGTAAGTTTTTCAACTACCACCATGATAACACTCTTTCCTTTAGACTTGGGTAAACTTATGATAAAATCCATTGAAACCTCCTCCCAATGTTGGCTTGGAATGGATAAAGGTTGTAATAGTCCTAGGGTCTTAATTGTTTCAACTTTATTTTATTGGCAAACCAAACATTCCGCCACAAACTTTTGAATATCTGATTTAAGTCCATCCCAAAAAAAATCCTTCTTAACCCTGTGGTAGCTTTTTAGAAATCCTAAGTGCCCTCCTAAGGGAGAGGTGTGCAATTCCCTAAGAATCTTTTGTTTGAGTTGGGAATTCTTACATAGGTATAACCAATCCTTGTACCATAACAAATAATTTTTCCAGCTAAATGTATCAAATGTACTGGGATCTTGTTGTATCTTTTGAATGAGTGCCCACACTTCCTCGTCATTCTTCCATTCATCCCTTACTTCTTTTATCCAATCTGGTTGGATAATAGAAATGGCACAAAGAAATTCTTCCACATCCTCACCCTTTCTTGAGAGTGCATCTGCCACAACATTTTGCTTCCCTTTTTTGTAGATGATTTCAAAGTCATAACCCAACATCTTTGTGACCCATTTTTGCTGCTCTTCTGGAGATAATATTTGTTCTAAAAAGTATTTAAGACAATCATGATCTGTTTTTACCTTGAATTGCCTTCCCATTAGGTAGGGTCGCCATTTCTTAAGTGCATGTAGTATTGCCAACATTTCCTTCTCATAAATAGCTTTGTGTAAATATTTTCCTTTGATTGGACAACTTCCGAAAGCAATGGGTCTTTCTTCTTGCATTAAAATAGCACCAATTCCATTTCCTGAGGCACATTCCACAATAAAGGTTTTTGTGAAGTCCGGTGTAGCTAAGACTGGTGCTTGGCACATTGCCTCTATAAGATGTTCAAAGGCCTTTGTTGCTTCTGGAGTCCATGAAAATGCATCTTTCTTCAATAATGTTGTTAGAGGTGCTGCTATTCTCCCATAATTCTTAACAAACTTGCAGATAATACCCTGTCAACCCAAGAAATCCTCGCAGATGCTTTATGGATGTGGAAATTTTCCATTCCTTAATGGCTTTAATTTTGCTAGGGTCTACCTTAACTCCTTCATGAGATACAATATGACCCAAATATTCCACCTCTTGTACTCCAAAGAAATATTTGGAGATTTTTGCATATAATTTTTTTTCTCCTCCAATAGTTTGAGCACCATGTCAACATGTTGGACATGATCGCTTCCAAGACTTGTTGTAGATTAGTATATCATCAAAAAAAACTAACACAAATTTTTTAAGGAAGGGTTTGAAAATGGAATTCATCAAACCTTGAAATGTAGAAGGGTGCATTGGTAAGGCCAAAAGGCATGACCAAAAATTCATAATGACACTCATGAGATTTAAGTGTTGTTTTTGGAATGTCTTCAGTCTTCATTCTGATTTGATGATATCCTGAACGAAGATCCAACTTGGTGAAGTAAGTTGATCCATGCAATTCATCCAATAATTCATCAATGACAGGAATGGGAAATTTATCTTTAATAGTGGGCTTGTTGAGCTCCCTATAATCTGGACACATGCGCCATGATCCATCCTTCTTGTGACCAATACTACTGGAGCAAAGAAAGAACTTTGACTAGGTTGAATTATAACAGCCTCTAGCATTGTTGCAACCATACGTTCAATTTCACTCTTTTGTTACACTAGTAGTATAGGGACCAAATAGGAAATAGCTCTCAAAGACAAATGAATAAGTTGGGAGAAGATCCATGTGATGGATATGGCATAGAGGTCAAGGAAGAGTTGATCCATGTATAGATGGAATTTCCAGTTTTGGAGTCAGCTTGACAATGAAAAGAGGTTGAAGAGAAAAAGAACCTTATAGTAGTAATTCAGTTGATTGCAAGTGAATGAAGAGTCGATATGCTCTTGCGAAAGAACAAGTTCATCAGTTGGAGAGGAATTGGTTCAGCAAGTCATGGAAGATGAGATATTGTTATAGATCTTATAAAATTGAATATGGTGTTTGTGCTAACTTGGTCATTAAAATAATTATGTTTGCAAAACTAAATTGGTAGCAGTTGCCATATCATGTAATGTTATATAAAATTGACTCGAGGTTTGAGACAAGGTTGACCTGGTTAAATAGTAGTGGTTTTGGGTACATGGTATAGTGTACCCATGGTATTATGGTCCATGGTATTGCATGAAATTGAGCCTTCAAGTGAGTGTTGAAGACTCACTTGAACAGATTGGCCAAGGTTTTGGCCAATGCTAATGAGATCTCATTGGGTTGGGTTTTTCCTGGATAAATATTATGTGTATAATATTTATGTGTATTGTTGTTGGTTATTTTATTGTTCCTCTCTGTAAATCTCAATAATAATTTATCTCTCTGCGGTAAATTTATTAACAATTGGTATCAGAGCTATGTTGGCTTTAGAAGGACATTTTTTGTTGCCAAGGGTTTGTATTGGCCTAGTAGATAGAGAGATAATTGATTTTTGCTTGTATAAATGAATCAAAAGCCATAGATTGTGAAGAAAAATTGCACACTATTAGTTCATGGGAGATTTAGTGGATGAGACTATTGGGTCATGAGAGATTCAGTGGATGAGGAGGATAGTTGCACGTGGATTAATTAATTGATGAACCATGTACCTGAAAAGAACACCTAGATAATTAGTGGTTACAGTGGTTGGTGACCCATGTGATTCGTTAGATGGGTTATTTTTATATGGACATTGATGTCATATGTAAAAGGACAACAACAAGGTAAACAAAAAAAAATTATTATAATGGAGTGAAATTTTTAATTTGCATGTAAATGGGCATACTATTGTAAGACCTAGTAAGGCATGCATACCCCTGGGTAATTACCAGTAAATTCTATGCTAGGCCTAGATAATAAGGGGATTTCGGGTTAACAAATCACAAGTAAAATCTTTGAAGGGCGTAAGGGCTACAGTGAGCAGGATTGTCTCACTTAGCAAGTTTTGGCTGGATTTAGTCAAGGAACCCCAAGTCAAGTTTAAGGGGAAATTGTTAGGTAAAATTGACTCGGGGTTTGAGTCAAGCTTGACCTTAGTAGTGGTTTTGGGCACATGGTATAGTGTACTCATGGTATTATGGTCCGTGCTATTGCATGAATTGAGCCTATAAAAGGCTGGCAATACTTCATTATAATGTAGGCCTGAAGGTGAGTGGTGAAGACTCACTTGACCAGATTGGCCAAGGTTTTGGCCAATGTTAATGAGATCTCATTGGGTTGGGTTTTTCTCGGGATTTGGGGTTTTCCTGGATAAATATTATGTGTATAATATTTATGTGTATTGTTGTTGGTTATTTTATGATTCCTTTATGTAAATCTCGATAAATCTCAATAATAATTTATCTCTCTGCGGTAAATTTCTTAACATGTAAACTATGTCAAAGGAGATGGAGCAGAAGGGGATATTAGATGAAAAATGGTGACAAAACCCGATAGAAAATCTAAGAAGAGTGAGTGGTTGAAGATGCAGCAGTCGATAGCTTTGAAAGTAGAGGAGAAAGAGTGCTCAAGAAGAGATTCTACTGCAGAGAACCTAGAGAAGAGAAGATACTAAGAGGATGATTTGTTATGGATGACAAGTGGTTGACTTGTTACAGGGAAAATAAGGGCTTATTTCTGCTCACTAGCAGACAAGGAGAGTTTAAGAGAGGAAGTGATGAGGATGACTGTCATTAGTCATAGCAGGGGTTCAGAGGAAAGTCACAAGCGGAAGAAGAAAAATGCCAAAGCAGTTGGACTCAAAGGAGTGTGTGATGAATGATTTTAGAAGGACATGGTTGAGGAAAAAGCTCAATCATGTGAAACAGTTGCTATAAGAAAGTCAAGATGACCATAATTGTGAAAAAGAAGAATGGTGTTGATGTTATGAAACCAACTCACAAAAAGATAGAAAAGATAGATCAACGCCTTATAATTCAACCTCTTCTAGGGGGAAACCTCCTTTACATTACACAAATGAAAAATTATTGGATGATACAAATGACAAGACCTCCTTTCTATATATAAGAGTCTAAGGGGTCATAATATAATCAAAGCCTACATAACAATAATAATATAAGGGCACAATAATAACAATAGTGGGCTTATATGGGGCACAATAATAACAATATGGGGGCTACATGGGCATAACTATATAATAAGGGGAGTGTACTAATAACAATAAGGGGTTACAGTAGTAGTATAGGGACCTAACATGCCCCTCTCCTTCAAAAAGTGTTGTCCTTAACGCTTGAGTAGTTCTTGATGCTTCTGTATAAATTCTTGTTCTCCCATGTGGAATCTTCAGTGGGTAAGTTTTTCCACTTGATGAGATACTTTGAAATTGATCTATTTTGTAGCTTTCGATTTCTTGGTTTTGTGACTGCTTCAGGTTCCAATATGTTTTTTCCTTCCTTGTCAAGTTTTCGCAATACTGTTTGTACTGGGATCTTCTGCAACTTTTGAATGAGTTCCCACTCCTTTGGGCATATGGATATCTGTAAGGCTTGATGTTTGGAGGAACACTTCATGGAATCAAATGAATAGCATGATCATGATCAAGAATAGGTGGGAGGCCTTTGGGAGTCTCAAATACCTTGGAATGATTGTCTAAAACATTTTGGAGATCTGGAGAAATACATGATTTCGATGTGGGATCCTCTAGTGAACATAATTGTGCAATTACACCCTGTTGTTCTTTATTTAGAAGCTTTGTCATGCTGTTAGAGTTGATTATCTTTCCCGGTTTCCCTTTGATACCCCTCAATTCAACTTCCTTTTCCTTTCCAAAAAAATTTCAAGAAAAGTTCTTGAAAATGAAAAGCTATTGTACCCAAAGATTGTAGCCATTGGACTCCTAGTAAAACATCAGCACCACCCATTGGAATGGAAAGCACTGGGCTATTCAATACATATTCTCCCATGGATAGCTTAATATTATGGCACTTTCCAGAGCAATTTATGGTTCCTCCTCTTGCAACCATCACTTGACACTCTGGTGTTGGATATAGGAAGCAATTGAATTCCTTGGCTATCTTACAATGAATAAAATTATGGGTACTACCTGAATTAATCAATACTATTACCTTTTTCTTCTTGATATGTCCTTCTATCTTGATAGTTTAAGGAGTGGTAATTTCTTCCAATGCATTACAAGTTATGATCGGATTCATTTCTTGATGCTCGATGTGATCTTTCCCTTCTTGAACGTTTTTCTTCTTGATATGTCCTTCTATATTGATAGTTTGAGGAGTGGTAATTCTGGCCAATGCATTACAAGATATGGTTGGATTC
>APFE031209524.1:25154-45222 GCA_000404065.3 Pinus taeda
ATCCTTTAAAGTCCCTATGAAGACATCAACCATTTTCTTCTCTGGAATATCATTTACCCTTATATTCAATTTTTGGAAGTCCTCAATGTGCTCTACCATTGAACCCTTTTGTTTGAGATTTATCAATTGGTTAAAGAAGGTGTCTCTCTTTGTATCCTCATAATGTGTTATCATTTCCTCCCTGAAATTGACCACATGACAAGCGGTTTATGAGAACAAATCCCTTTATACCATAAAAATTGATTTGGTTCTAAATAATTAGATGCGATACATACCTTTTGTAACAGTGGTACACCATGTAGATCAAAATATTTCTTCATATGTAGTATCCAGTTTATTGGATCCTTGCCATCAAACTTCCTCATCTCACTTTTTCTTGATTTTAGGAGCTCAATCTTGAAACGAATGTAACTCTGTAATTTCGGATCTTTAAGTTCTAAAATTTCGACCTGTAATATCCCTTTGAGTCCTCTTTCTAACTCCACAAGTTTGATCTCAATTGGATTCCCGAATAACGATTTATTCCCAATCTCACGTGATGACCTAATTATAGACTAGTTCAATATAGTAAACTTGTATGATGTGCCAGGTTTCACTGTTTCAACCTTAGGTTCTAAGAATTATACCCAAACAAAAAACAGTCAGTCCTCTTTTTGAAACTTCTTACGAAATTTCAAACTGATGCTCTGAGAGAAATTTATGAAGATTTTCCCAAGGTCACCTGTTTAGAATGTAATTCGAGAGTCTGCACAACCCCTAAATTCCTCAGATCATATATCTGAAAATATAGCACCAAAAAATCTGAAATTTGGACCTGAGGTTAAGTGTGATTTACTCTCAAAAGGGTTCTTTTTTTAGCTTCTGAAACGTCACAGAAAAAACATTATAACAAAAATTCCATGATGACCTGTTTGGAGCAGCGAAACCCTAGAATCCAAAGCTCTGATACCAAATGTTATGAAACCAGCTCACAAAAAGATAGAAAAGATAGATCAACGGCTTAGAATTCAGCCTCTTTGAGGGGGCAACCTCCTTTACATTACACAAATGAACAATTCTTGGATGATACAAATAACAAGACCTCATTTCTATATATAGGAGTCTAAGGGGTCATAATATAATCAGAGCTGACATAGCAATAATAATGTAAGGGCACAATAATAACAATAGTGGGCTTCTATGGGGCACAATAATAATAATATGGGGGCTACATGGGCACAACAATATAATAAGGGGGTTGTACTAATAACAATAAGGGGTTATACTAGTAGTATAGGGACCTAACATTGGAAAAAGAAGGTATGCAATATCAAAAGGATGACAACAGTAAGAAGAATTTTGCAGCAACAGTTGTGTGTCTAAGTGAAAATTGAACAGGAGGTAATGGTCTTTTGTTTTCAGTCAATTGAGGATTCATTTTTATTACAAGTAGCAGTGATGAATGTTTTCCACTGAGGATGATGGAAAGGAACCTTGTAGTAGAAAGTAAGGAAGAACAACAAAATTCTCAGAGGAAGAAGGTGAGTAAATTACATGCATAATACAAAAGAGTAGATGAAGATTCCATAGGAATGGATTAGCAGAAATATCGGGAGAAGACTATGCATGGAAGAGATTAGTATGGTATTAACAAATAGGTTAGTGAAGTCAGATTGTTGTAGTGTCTTGTGTGCAACTCACAATGAGTAGGGATAAGCTCATGGAAGAAGGAGATTTATGACTACTGAGATTCATAGTAAAGGTTCATAGAGAACCCATAATAAATCATGATACAGAATTATGCAGGAACACAACCGAATATAGATATAAACATAAACATAGAGATGCAGCGGAATAAATCTTCATTTCATTAATATCAAAGAACTAAAATACTTACATACAGAATGGAAATAAACTAGCTCGGGCAATGGTAGCTTACCTCTAAGAAGAGATGTAGTGGCTACATGCCTCTGAATTGTGTTACAATTGTTAGAAAATCAGAAAGGCAGAAAGATTCTCTTATGTTGATAATTACTTTTGATATTCCTATATTCTTATTATGTTTTATGTTCTTCTTTTATATTTTTTTCATCAATAAATCATCCCTTAGCTCCCAGACTCTCTCCTCGCTATTTCTTGCATCTGAATACCTGCAAGAGAGATAAAAAGACAACAAGAGATACAAGAGCATACATAGTATATATCAAACATAAATTACTTGACAAATCAAGGAGCATCAAGCTAAATAAATAAATATTTATATATTTATGGAAAGTGAACACCAAATGTATATATTAATGAATAAAAAAGGGAAGCATACAACCATTGCCTTGATGTTGGAGACCTCCTTTGTAGTGGATTTCCAAGTCCAATCCAAGACTTTTAAGCACTCCTTCTCCTAGTTAGATGGGCATCATTTGGGCATAATCTCAGCATAGGAATGTAAGCAAGAAATGACCAACCATTTGGGGACGGAAGGGACTTGATTTATTGGAAGGGAGAGGGACTTAGGTATCCACAAAAGAGGGAAGGTCCACATCTCAAGGGGAATATCCCAAAAGGTAGGATCAAGGACTCCAAATAAGAGAGCTCGATCATATCTCTATCCAACAATATCCAACTCATTGTTCTCTAAGTTTCTAGCATGCGAAGCTTCTCCTCCGTTTTGGGAAAACCTGCTAGAAGAGGTTTAGTATGGATTTTCATATCAAAACCTGCACTGGCAGTGCTAGGTGACCAATATGCAACCTGCCATTAGTACGAGTTAGTAGTGTTGCAAAGAGCATTGATCCTGAAAACTAGGGTTTCTGTCAAAACTTCTCCAGAATTGACTCGGGGCAGTTTTTCTTCTATTCTTCAAGGATGTTTCTGTATGTGCTTCATGGTGAGTACACTTCACATTTTTCAACATTTTATCACTTCAGCTGTAGAACAAGAAGTGAATAGGAATTGTGACAAAATAGTGTGTAACATGTGCCCCCTAAAGCATGAAGGAAGAACAGGGAGTGATGGGTGAAATGTGTTACAAGTCAAGGCAAGGACCCAGAAAAACACCATCAGGAAACCTAGAAATCAAGCATATACATATACATAGCTGACATCTTTGATATAAACATGCCTAATGATACATCTTTGGATAGGCATCTAACAATATATGAATACACGGCATGGACGCAACCATCCGAATAGAAGGGATCATATGCATGGATCCACGACATGGACGTAGCCATCCAAATAGAATGGATCATATATATGGACCCACGGTATGGTCGCAACCATTCGTATAGATGGAAACATGTGTACAATCATGAATGACTCATAACTCCACGCAACTTTGATTTTATCAAATGAAACCCAGGGTCTTCATCTTTGTCCCGATCAATGTACGAATTCTAGCATGTGAATAGATGTGTCGAAGTCGAACATGATAGAAACCCACCTAATTATCGGTCAATGATGTAAACCTTTAACAAGCATGAGAGAAACCACCAATAATGACAATGGCTCTCAAGCTACAATCAACACAATCCACAAGTGTGAATAATGAAGTTAAATTCAAACACCCACAGAATCATTCGATTGAAGGCCAATGATGTGAAACTATCTGTTGGGTCCCTATAATACTAGTGTAACCCCTTATTGTTATTAGCACAACCCCCTTTTTATATCTTTGTGCCCATGTAGTCCCCATACTATTATTATTATGCCCCATAGAAGCCCAAAATTGTTATTGTTGTGCCCTTACATTATTATTTTTATGTCGGCTCTGATTATATTATGACCCCTTTGACTCCTATATATAGAAAGGAGGTCTTGTCATTTTTATCATCCAAGAATTGTTCATTTGTAATGTAAAGGAGGTTGCCCCCTTGAAGAGGCTAAATTCTAAGGAGTTGATCTTTCTTTTCTATCTTTTTGTGAGCTGGTTTCATAACACTGTCATCGAATGTGAAGAACTTGCCATTGAGGCATGCAAGCTCCAAGGTATCGGAAGGGAGTTTCTGGATCATCTTCTTGGATAATGAGTTGAATTCAACAGGAAGTGATTTGTCGAATAAGGGCCATAATGTATCCCACATCATCGACACGAAAAAAATATGTAGTAGAGTAGATAAGTTTGATTTTGTGGCAAACAGGTCAGACATTGTATAAGCGGTAAAAGACTGAAAATGGGACTTCTCTTGAACATATCAGTGACACGACTCCGAGTTTGGTAGAATTTGACTCAGCATAGGATTAGAGGTCATGATGATAATGCAGTATAATCAGATGAGAGGAAAAATGGATTCCCAAAACCTAGGAAGGCAAGTGTTGAAATGAGGATAACCCAAACTCACAGGAGCAATAGATGAGTGTCATGTTCAAGAGCAACATGTTGCCTTTACACAAAATACAAGAGATGTTCACTCGCATTTTTCCCCACTATTTCTAGTGAGTACCTCATTATTTTTTATTGCGAGCTTGAAGGGGATAACATATGCTTGTCATATAAGTTCATCCTTCGGATGAATCCATCCTAGTAAGTTTAACGATTCCTAGGAAGGAGAAACTAGGTCTTGTCATGGTGACAAGTCATGCATCGTTTAATTTTTACGATTCTGGTGGAGGGGTAACTCGGCATCTCTTTCGTGTTTAGAGAGTTTGAAAAAGAGGTGAAAAAGAAAACTCCAAAGGTCCCTTTTCGTAAATTGCCTCTTGAATCTGAAAAGTTAGAAAACGATATCCAAGAGAACCTCTTAGCCGTGTTCGACTAAGGTATTCCTTTTTTGTACAATAGTTTATCTCTGTCCAGAAAAGGGTTAAACTTATACTGAGTATACATCATTGCACTTACTTTAACGAGTTCGAAAAGACAAGTACTCATCAATCTTTTCATATTTCGAGAGTCAGAAAAGAGCTTAAAGACGACATCAAGGAGTTCCTTTTTCTTTTTATGAGTCTGAAAAAGTGATAAAATAAAACTCATTGTGTTAGTTCTAGTCTTTGCAGCCTGTCACCAGGGATCAAAATGGGCTCTTACTATGTTTGGTTTTCAAAGATGTTTTGCACATGATTTTCAGTGCAAATCATAACCTAAGCATGTTCATCAAAAGAAGCTCAGAAAAATATTTCCAAAGGTATATCACACTCCCAAAACTGGCTCCCAGATCAGAAGATATGATCGAAATCAATAATTGATTCTTGGCTATGCATGTTTTGAGGTCATTTGCTGCACACAGGGACAAGTTTACTACAAAATCGGTTTCTAAAGTAATGGACAGGGATTTTACAAAAGTGAAAGAGGTTTTTGTCCATCACATACCAAATAACAAAAATATCCTTCAGTTTATGCATAAGTTTTACTATGTAGGAGATATGCCGTGGTATTTGAAGCCTACATTAAAACAAAACAAATTTTGTTGTTATTTTACTGTTTTAGTCATTTTAGTGCGGTGCCATTTTACAACATATGGAAAGTAATTTTGAGAAACCCAAAGAGGATTTTTCTAACCACAAGCATTATAACAAAACATCTTTTAGTTTATTCACAGGTTTCGTGAATTGGAATATTTGACTAGATCTTTACAGCTCATTTTTACAGATTTAAATTTTTAATGATTTTCGGTTTTAGAGATGATTTTGTGGCACAGATTCCGAGCAACTGGAAACGAATTTCCAAAATTTGAGAGAGGCTTTTCTCCAAAATTATCTTATATACAAAAACCTCTTTAATTTTTGTAATAGGTGCTATGGTTCAGGAGATACATGTTCATCTTTGACACCTAATTTCAGAAATTCGGTCCAAATTTAATGTAACTGATTCTATTTTGAAAAATATGGTTGAGCTCAATTCCCTTAGTACAGGGATGAGCAAATTGTATATATTTTATGAATTTCAAAGTGTAAGGATTGTATTTTTGCAGTAGAGGGAGGCTGCATTGGACTGTGTAAAGTTTTCTTTGAATATTATTATAATGAAGCTTTTTCTGCTCTTTAAATTTGGGATTCATCACGGTGTTTAATGTGCAGCATGTTTTTCTTGTAAATTCATTTCCATGCTTTGTTTTTTCTGCTAATTTGGTTACAGAATTCTCTAAGGAAAGTGTTAGGAATCCATCCATGCACGATGCTCCTTTCACAATGATTATGTTGTTTGATGTAGAGTTATCTTTCAGAATCCATCCTTTGTTAGATGCTTTGTTAAGTAACCCTGTGCTTATTTTTCTTCTAAAGTTGCCACTGTAGATCTATCCCCTGATTGATGCCTGCAGGGAAGCGGTCTTTTCCCTCTTTTCTTCTCTCATTATATCTTTAATCTGGCTGTACATTGCACTTACTTTGCCCCAAGTTTGCCGGCAGAAACTAGCCCCAAATCCATAGCCCAATAGTCCCTTCTCTTACTGTTTTCAACCCACAATTTTCAACCAAATCCTTATTCTTCATAGCTATCCTAAGATTCAATTATCGCAGCCACGTTTTGTTGGCAAAGAGAGAACCTCTCTGATCTAGCAGGGCTAGATTCCAGATCGAAAGTTTGGTCTGTGGTTACCTTGGAATTGCCTCTTTTCAGCCTTGAGGTTCATTCTGAGTGCTAACACATTGATCAGTCAAAATTAATCATTGTCACCATGTATCCATGACCTGTCATTACACAAGAGAAATGCACGTTACCCATTTTGAGGAAAAATATTAAAATATAAGTAAAATATGCCCTAATTTGGTAAAAATATATTTAAAAACTTATAAATACTCTAAAAAGTAAAACATTTTTACCATTTTACATGTTGCAAATTAGAGAGCACTTTTTACCCGTTTTTACCCTGATCTTTAGGTCAGGGGTGCGACCAATCCAATACACCATTTGTCGAGTTGTTTGCTACAAGTAAGAGATTTGTGCCTTCTCTTCATTTTGGCTATGATTTTATGTGTTTTCATCCATAAGCTAGTCAGTAAGGAGGGCTTGGAAAAAATTTATGTCGAGGGTGATCAGCGCGGGTTTTACCCATCGGACTCGCATTGCTCACCCTATGCTTAACTGGGCTAGTGTGTTGGAAGCACGGAAAAATATAGGAACAATTGCGCTAGTGTAGAGTTAAATTTTCTTTTTAAATTCCTCCAGGTTTAATGATTTTTTCCCAAATTTGTTTCCATAGAAGCTCATGAAAACTTGTTTTATGGATTTTCCACAGGTCAATCAACTAAAAATGGTGATCGAATGGAAAGAAAGAGGACACGAAGCTAAAGATCATCAGAAAAATCAAGACCCAAATTGCATTGTTTCCCTTCGACCATGCAGGTTGCTGAAATTCTTCCAGATTCCTATGATTAGAACCCATATCGAGTTACTGTAGCATTTGGTCAGTTGGTGGGATTTAAACCGCTAATTGTTCATCATTGGGGATCAGGAACTTGAGATTGATATCTCAAACATATAGTTCATTACTGGCTTGACAAGGAGGGGAGAACGGATTTAGTTGTTCGGCCCTCGTCCTGTTGGGGACAGTATGGATATACTGATCGTGAGGCATTTCCCAAACTCCCAAAGAAACAAGAGTGTGAAGATTGACATAAAGACGATTATTAATCTCCCGTTAAGAAAAATTATGCATACCATGGCTAGAGTTGTTGGATCTCAAGCATTGCATGAGACAACAAAGTCTCATTTTCAGTATGTTATAGGCTACCTAAATCCCACAGTTTTCAACTAGTGTGATGGATTGTTAGTCAACATAAACGACCAACTTACAAATTGCAAGACAAGGAAGCTAAAATAGTTTAGATACGGATCTATCTTGGTGACATTCTTCTTAGAATGTGTACCATTGTTTTGATAATAGTGGATAGAAGTGGATGCCCCAACGCCCAGAGAACCACGATTATTGAGATGGGGTGAGTTGATGCCTTGATATGGAGGTGGTCAACAAATGTCATTTCCTCCAACATTTTTTGGATAGTTGCGTCAGCAGCTAATCATGGTCGATAATTGGGAATATGCAGGCATGAATTTCCGAGGAGATCCTAATCTTCCACTTCCACCTGGTACATGTTGGACTGATGCACGTAAAAAACTATATTTTTAGTTTTTCAAGTTTTTCAAGTTTTTGATGTTTTTGTTTCATGTGTACTGAGATTTGATACTTGTGATTTTTTGCAAACATTGGACTAGAGAGACCTCCAAGGGTTTCTCCAATAGCCAGGTAGGTAGCATGACATATCGAGGAGGAGGCACCCTATGAGGACGGAGTTGACCTAATCATAGAAGTTGAATGCAACCTGGAAGCCTTGACAAGAGGCACTCCAAAATATGTGTTTATTGATGAGGTGTCACTGCGATATCAGAGGCATACTATAGGGGTGTCAACCAGGCTATGTCGGTTGCTGAACCGATTCATCAGAGCTATTCAGCGCTACCATGAGCACCATGTCAGCAGATAACCATCTCTTTTTTTCATTTTTCTGCACTTACGTAGGCTCGAGAAGCCATGTGTCTCAAAACACAAATTTTGTCGTTTTGATGTAAAAAAATTGCAAACACTCTATATATATATACTATATCTATATATATATATATATATAATATATATATATATATAATATGTAATACATGTTTCCTTGTAAATTGTTCCTACTATGTGATGGTTTTTGTTTTACATATGCTGCAAATACCTATCTAATACATAATTAGCCAATTTATTTGTTAATGTGTTCAAAGGTCTCAGAATATGTTGGTAAGTGATATAATCAAATTCTCATTCCAAGAGACGAACTCAAAAATACATTCTCAAAATCTGAGGGTTTCAAACCGAATATTGTCTGTTAAGTTTTAGTACAATGAGTTGTGAATCAAGACTAACGACCAACTCTCTAATGCCAAGAGCAATGGCTTCTAACAAAAGCTCAATAACCGCACTATATTTGGCAATGTTATTAGTGGTATGACCTAAACATATGACTTGTAATTTCACTAACTCACCATTAGGGTCATAGATTGCCCATGCAGTGGAAGATAAATTATGTGTACTATGGAAAGCACCATCAGTGAAATGACATAAAGTTTCGATGGCATCTGCAAACCAAGTAGAACACATGGTAAGCAAAAGAAAACACGTTTGCAAAAGCAAACAAACACACCAAAACCAAATGCACACTAATGAGTCACAGTAATGTACAAAGTATTTACACAAAATCATGCATAATAATTTTTAGATGGAGCCCATTTTGGGACTCACGATCAAAAGAGAGTAAAACGTAGTTTCACCGTTGGCATGACATGTAAGCATTGACTCGGCCAATTAGTGGAATGATACAAAAAAATGACAATTCCCCATGTCCCCTAAGAAAGTGAGGGTTACAAGTCAGAAGATCTATGCCCCATTGCGAAAATGGGTGAATGAGAAAGACTCGATGAAAAATTCTCATGAAGGAGGATGCAAAAATCGTAAGCTCATCACGAGAAAAATATGCCCCCAAGTGCAAGTTTTTTACAATCCCAGGTTGGACTGAGATGTCGATGGGCATGGTTTCAAAAATGTTTCCCATGTTTCCTTTGGACAACACTTCATGAACCAAACACCTGCGTCTAAAGTGGATGAGTTGATACACCTGAAATAAGGGTTTCTAGACAAGAAGAGATCTCGCCAAGGCTTGGGAGAAATCAGGAACGATGATGGGTATCATTCCATGGAGTTTCCTCGAGAGACATAACTTAAGTGATACTTTCATCAGTTGGAAATGTATCATTCAAAGGATCTGGAGAATCCCAAGAATCGATCAAGGGAGATTGTGAATATACGTCTAGACTCATACTGAAATGACCATGGATTTTAGAAGTATCCACAGAAGCCAAAACGACAGCCTGATATGCTTTCTCTATGGGGCTAAGTGGCATAACATCACCAAAACTATCAATCTGATCAGGACAGAGAATGACCCAAGGATTGTGATGAGCTAAGACCATGTTAATCGAACCGACATTTGGAGGTGGAAGGGAAAAATTTCCCATAAGGGAAGAGTCTTTGAAAATACCCGCCCCAACACTCTCGTAACGGATATCAGTATTCCCAATATATGGTACAGTGTCATTTGAAGAGTTGGAAGAGAAAACGGCGAGCTGATCGACAGTGACTATTTTCCCTTGATAAGGTAAATTGAGCACACAAAATAGGATAGAAACCACGCAAAACATTGCATGGGTCCAGCTACGACCAAGTAGAAGATTGTAATTCAGTTTGGCATCAACAACTTCTACTTCCAGGTTAACAATTTTTCCTTCCAAATGAATTGGCAAGTCATTGAGAATACCATATGGACGGAAACCACTACCATCGAAAGCTTCCAATGTGTTAGGAGACTGGTTGAGATGTGGAGAGCCAATATCTTTCCAGCATGAAAGGGACATGATGCAAGTAGAAGCACCCTCATCAAAAACAGTCCTATGAATAGTCTTCCCTTTAATAATAACTTGTATTAGAAAGGCAAGTTGATGCAGGAGACGTGGAATGTGGTTTTCAAGATCAAAGTAATTAGATTCGAATATGTAGGATCAATCCCTCCTATGGTGAATAGTAATGCTTTCCTTTGTGATGGACAAGTATGAAGGACTTCCAAAGCTAACATCGTCGAAGGCACTTGAGCTAAATCTTCCACAATGTTATAATGTTGAGTAGCTCGTGCACTGAGATTATATGATGACTTATGAAGAACACCTTTGGGAGTTGGTTGGAAAATGGAATCATTACTAGGTCATTCAATATGAAGAGGAACAGAATTAGGTGGAGTGGAAGTAGAAGGCACATCAGTGGAATCATTTTCCACAACCAGTTTGGTAGGATTCTGATAATATTTTGATCGAGTAGAAATAGAGACAAGTGTCGTGCCACTCATAAAAAAGTAAGAGCCTCCAGATGTAGAGGATTGACGTTGATCTACCAATTGAGTCTGTTGTGATGGAAAGGGTTCTTTAAACACAGTCAGTGTCCCTGGGGTTCCTTTTAGAAGACAACTAACCTTAGCATGACGAGGACAATCCTTAGTATAATGATCTTAGTCACATATAAGACAAGGATATTTCGACTTGTGTTTGGATGCATCGTCAGCAGATGGTTTAGATGAATCTTGTTTAGAGGTATCAGATTTAGCCTTAATTTTTCCCTTATTTTTCCCTTTCGAGGCTTTGCTTGTTGTGGTAAATTGGACAACATTCTCCTCTGAAGTTTTACCCAGATTTTTGGAAGTATTCGAAGGAGGAGAAGGTGCAGTAGCAAGAAAAAAAAAATTTCGTAGGAGCAGAAGAACCATTAATAGAATTTTGAGCTATTGACCCAATAATACCATCAACGGGTGGTATCTCCATAGGTTTAGAAGATGCTAGATCAGTTGAAGGTTGCGGAGCATCGGGTAAGAGATCATAAAGCGTGCCAAATTGCGAGTATACCAAATCTAGATACTAATCATGGGTAATGGCTTGTTCTTTGGTCACACAACCACCCATAGCTATGTATCTGGTGATTTGATTAACGAATGACTTAGTAAACAATTCAGTTAAAATTTAATCAAGGATATCAAACTTAATAAGATGACATCAACATCTCCATTCATGGATGTGATCAGATATGTGAGTAGAATTCATCTGTTTCAAATACGTTAGGAGATGGGTCTCAATTTCACATCGAACGGGTAGCTGTAAGTGAGTGAGAAAATCCATAGCCAAGGTATTAAAATATTGAAAGGCACCTCGAGGTAATTCGATGTACCACTTAGCGGAAACACCTATTATATTTCGTTGGAAAATAGGCAGTCGAATGGAATCGTCAACCCAAGAATTGGATGAGCACCATAAACGATAGGTCATGACATAAGCTTGGGGGTCTTCTCCAGACTTCACTTCAAATTTTGGACAATCACCGAGAATTTTGGTAGGAACCAAGGCCAATATGGTGAATCGATTAGTGGATCATTTGTGAGCCTCAATACATCCATTAACTCCAATGTATCTAAAAATGGCAATTGAGGATTACAAGGCATGAAAGGCCTTTGATAAGGTCCAGATTAAGTATTCTAGTCTTATTGGTACTGATTTTTCCCCCATAAAGGATTTTGACCATAGGGATTTTGATACTGGCCCCACTAGGAGGTATTTTGACCATACAAAGGTTGAGTTTGTCCCAACTGAGGTGGGTTTTGACCAAGATAGGTTTGATATTGATCTAACACTGGCTATTTAGAACCATAAGGAGGATAGATAGCTTGTGATAAGTATTGAGCATTGGGTTGTTGATGCAATGGTTGACCCTACTAATGCAACGGTTGACCTTCTTGATGCGACCATTGACCTTGCTACTGTAAAGGGTGACCTTATTGATGTAAAGGTTGACCTTACTGCTACAATGGCTATTGATAAGACCCTTGATGCACATAAGGTCCTTGTTGCACGTAAGGTCCTTGTTGTTGATAGGTTCCTTGTGGATATTGATAGGTTCCTTGTTGATATTGATATGTTCCTTGCTGCAAAGGATTACCAACCCCTAAAGGATAAGTTCTAGAAGCAGACTAAAACTGATCAAACGACCCAAATGAGGGATTAGGACCAGACTGCATTTGGGATCCTTCCTGTTGACTGAGAGGTGGATTTTGAGGTTGTTGTGAACCAGAAGGAGGGTATGGTTGTTAGTAAGGTATTTGAGCCAAAAGAGGCTACTGATAAGGGATTTGACTAGATCTAGATGGAATGAAAGATCCACTAGGATAAGGAATACTACCAACATTTTTACTTGCTCCCATAACGTGAGTTTGGGATCCACTCACATAAGTTCCACTAGAGATAGGAGGTACATATGGAGGAGGTGGTTTCCCCCCATGTAGTATGATAGGTGGTGGCACATATTTCCCACTCAATGGAGGAGGTGTAACCACTATAGTGGTCGAAAGAGGAGCTGAAGAAAATATAGGGACATTAATTGCCCCAATCGTGGTTGTAGCTTGAATAGGAACCGAAGAAACTATAGATTAAACAATAAATTGAGAAGCCATGATTGAAACAAACGGACCAATGGTAAGCGTAATGCCAAATGACCATATCAGATGGTGATAAAGCGAAGATGCACTTGGAGACTCAAAACCAAATGACCAAGACAGGTATAACCTAGTGGAAATAACGATCCACTACTCTGAGGGGGTGGAGTCATCCCACTCCCCATATGAGGAGAGGGCACATATGGAAAGCCTTCAGGCGGAAAGGGATATTCATAACCATCACCAATACCAAGAGTATGGGTGGCTGAGACTTCTAGAGGAGGATCTCAAGGAGACATTGGCATAGTGGAATCTCACCTTCTCATGCCATGGGTGGAAATAGTTGATGAGGAGGAACCTGCAATGTACTAGGAGAATGTTCCAAAGGTACATTAGGATTATCGAACGAACTATACGGGAGTTGAGGATATATCACCAAAGGATCATAAAGCAAATTTCAGGGAAACAACAAGAACTGTTGAGGAACCTCAGGACTTTCTGGTTAGATTCCTAAGATGACGAAAACAACTCTCGAGGTGGAGGATGAGAAGTAAGGGGTTGAATACTTGGGAAAATTCAAATTTCAAAACCTTGATATTCAAGTGACTCTGGAATGTTAGGATGGACTAGTTATGATGACCCTTTAATTTCAGATTGTGAAGGGGGTATGCGAAGTGAACTTGGCAGTTCTCCCATGATGACATTTTCTCAAAATCAAAAGGAGAGGAGGTGATTTATTTGAGCTTTAATAAAAATTTACCATTAATAAGGCATAATGAGGCCAACGAGAACTGCATGGGTAAGACATGTTATCGTGGGTAGTAAATTTTAGAACTTTAAAACAAAAAATAAATCAAAAAGGGTAATCTATACAAGAGGGCTTACCAAGTATCCGTGAATCATAATATACACCTTGGCAGAACCAAGGACTTAACGTACAGCGGCCAATCTCCCTGAATGATGTCTTTGGTGTATCACATCTACAAGGCAGCTAACTCGATTACCTGTGGCTAAAGGATAACAACATAGTGGGATCTCCCAATATATACACGATGGTACGAGGAGCAAAATTTTGTGTTAGCATTGTCTAATGCATAACCATTCGATGAGACCATTCCCATATTCTTGTCATACATGGAACACCTATGATATACCTAAAAGTACTGGAGAATGATCCTATATACTTGCGTAAGTGGAACAGGATATCACCCTCGGGATACAATGCTAGCAGATAACAACAGTTGTTAGATTTATAGACGTTGGAACACGTATCTAGCCTAGACCTCTAACTATTTTTGTTAAGTTCCAATTGCTCCATATATTAATTGAGTAAATTTTAATGTTTATCTTGAATTATGTTTCAATTTTGGGCTCAAAACGATGTCACCTGAATGCCTAAGATGCAACTATACGAGAAAAGGAAACTTCCCATTTCGATGAAAGCTAGACTAATAAAGGGGAGAAATTCCAATCAATAATGTATCGAACAAAATGCCTTCCACTAACTTTCACTTTCGCTTTCCAAATGCAATGTCAAAAAGCACAAACAATTTTCACTTTTCACTATCCTAAATGCAACTTTTCAAGAGTGAAATAATTTTCACTTTTACTAAGATGCACTTATATGAATAATGTTTTCCTTTTGATTTTTGAATTCTCTAATGCAACTAAAGCAACACCAAATCCAATTCAAAAGCACTTAAATGAAAAAAAAAAAAAAAACACTTTTCCTTTTGAACAAATGAATGATGCACTCTTTTCAGGTTGAAAATCAAACAATGTAATCTATGCTTCATTAAAAAGAAAAATGATTTCCAAATGAAAATGACCTAATGCAACTTTTGAAAAACAAGCTAAAGCAAATGTAAGATGATGTTTTTTCAATGATTTCCACAGAACCAACACTCAATCAATCAACAAAACTAGTATCTCAGTCACACAAACAAGTAGCAATTGATGACCAATTGACCTAAAAACCCTAGAACTCAATCAGATTTCACTTCAAAGCTAATGAGACAAATTTTTCAAATTAATCAAGACAACCAGACAAAACACTAGCAAGTCCAAACACAGAGAACAGGGAAAGACCTCAGAGGTCAAGACACACTAGACTCTATGGCAGAAACCCTAAATTTTATAAATTCTCTAGGATCAGTACGGCTATCATAGTAAAACCCATGATGAAAGGGATTTTAGCGTGACTATTATTAAGAAAAATGTGCTGGCAATGTGACTGTTCTAGGAAAAAATGCATTGGGTGAGAAAGATTGGGACAAATAAAAATAATTTCAACAAGCAATCTAGACCTAACACTTTAAAGGAGTGATCACTCAAGGTGTAGACCTATACAGGCTCAAAATGACTAACAATTCAACGGTTGGCCAAACCGATCAAAAGACCAAATTGAATAAATAGGTTGAAGAGGCTATAGGCTCCCCAGTGGATTCGCCTTTTTGTTGTGAAGATAAATCCCTTTTGTGGATTGAAGTGATCTCTCTATCTCAATGAAAGGGTCTAGCAACAAATTGAACAAACTAGTGCAGACTTTCCTAGCTTATGTTGGAAAATGCAGAGAGAGAGAGAGAAACTTACCTCGTTCTAATGCTAAGTGCTCAATCCTTTGATGATGATCTTGATCCCTTAGCTCCCATGCTCGCTCCTCACTATTCCTTGCGTCTGAATACCTGCTAGAGAGATCAAAATACAACAAGAGATACAAGAGCATACTTAGTATATATCAAACATAAACTACCTGACATATCAAGGAGCATCAAGCTAAATGAATAAATATTTAGAATTTTATGGAAAGTGGAAACCATATGTATATAGTAATGAATCAAAAAGGGAAGCATACAATAATTGCCTTGATGTTGGAGACCTCTTTTGTAGTGGATTTCTAAGTCCAAGCCAAGACTCTTAAGTACTCCTTCTCCTAGTTAGATGGGTAGCATTTCAGCATAATCTTAGCATAGGAATGCAGGCAAGAAATGACCAACCATTTGGGGATGGAAGGGACTTGATTTATAGGAAGGGAGAGGGAGTTAGTGATTCACAAAAGATGGAGGAAGGTCCACATCTCAAGGGGAAGATCTCAAAAGGTAGGATCAAGGACTCCAAATAAGAGAGCTCGACCATATCTCTATCCAACAATATCCAACTCGTTGCTCTTGAAGTTTCTAGCATGCGAAACTTCTCTTCCATTTTGGGAAAACCTGCCAGAAGAGGTTCAACATGAATCTTCATATCAAAACCCGCGCTGGCAATGCTAGGTCACCAACATGCATCTTGCCATCAGCATGGCCTAGCAGTGTTGCAAAGAGCATTGATCCTGAAAACTAGGGTTTCAGTCAAACTTCTCTAGAATTGACTCAAGACGGTTTTTCTTTTATTCTTCAAGGATGTTTATGTATGTGCTTCATGGTGAGCACACTTCACAGTTTTCAATATTTTGGTGCTTCAGGATGTGGAGTAGGAAGTGTGACAAAATACCGTGTAACACCTTTTATAGTGGATTTTTCCTCCCTAATTAGGTCGACTTGTCCAGGTTGAGGCTGACTTGGTGGAGGAGGCCTAAATGACCTATTTTACATAATAAATTTATTTCTTGATTGATAAAGCCCAAGAAAGGTCTTTTAGATTATGACATGGACAAGCACACTTGACATAAACCCTAGAAGCCTACAATGGAGGGTTAGACCTAAAAATCATTGACCCAAGCATGAAACTTATCCTTTGATAAGTCAATTTCTTATATAATAAAATTTATTTTTCTTTTTCATAAGTACATTACATCATGACTCAAATAAAATTATGAACACCGACACTAGTTACATTTTTCAACAAAAATGAGACTTGAAGGCCTATTTATTATTTAGAAACAATGGAAAACCCTAAACATCCAAAAACCTAGCCCTAGGAGATGAAGCGCCAAAATTGTGGGCCTTGTTGGGGTAAATTGGTACATCAAATTCTCAAGGTCGTAAATTTGGCATACGATCTTCGTTTGACACGTACGACACCTAGTTAGAAATATCTATCTGAGGAAAATAACTTTCAAAGGAAAACATTAGTAAATAACTCACAATTTTTCGTTTTCCAAAAAAAATGTTGTTTAGGACATCAAAACATCTCCAGAGGTTCAGGACCCGAAAAACTGCCAAAAATAGTAAACTATGCTACAATTAAGGAAACTAAAAAACTGAAAGAAATAATGGTGGGGGTCCAAGTGGAATAGGTGGGTGGCCACCAATATCCACTTGGATCATTCCTCCCCCCTTAGGAAGCAATGGTCCCCATTACGTTGAGTGCCTCCAAGAGATAGGGAAACTTTTGCTTAACTTAGTCCTTGGTGTGCCACTTGCCTTAGTGCAGGAGTTGGCCAACTTTGACAACCTTATACAGTTAGATATTTTGTTGGAGAGTGTTCTTGATCTGTGTATCCATGATCTTGCCAGTTTTGTCTTGTTCAATATTGTTGAAAAATGAGCAACATGAAATGCTAAATTTAGAAAGTGCTAAAAATAGAACTGCTAAAAATGGCACTTCTAAAAATAGTAGTTTGGCCAATGAGCATTTTGGCCACCTTGGGTGAGAGGTGAAACTGTTAAAAATAGCATTTATGGGTCCCTTCCTATTTATAGTAGTCCCTGGTCTATCTATAGGAAGAAAATCCGAATTTGGTCTTACCAGCAGTTTGGAATATTAATTAATTAATTCTCCATGAGTTAATTAGTTATGGAAAAGCAAACTGAAGTCTTTGTGAGAACATGCAATTATTTCTCCACTAATTGGGGAATGTGTCCTTGATTTGCTCCACTTATTGAGGAATTATGGATGAGTCCTATATTGAGAGGATCAGTTGACTTAGTTTAACTTAGTCAAGTTCAGTTAGATTAATTTAACAAGTTGTTAAATTAATGAGATATAGTTTGTTGATGCTTGCATGCATGTGACAACTATTATTTTCAGATAACTATGTATTCACTCATGGATAACTGATGCATGTCAATTCAGACAGAGACTCAGTTCAGATAAGAGAAGGGACAGTGTACTATCAGTTGGATGAATATTTTTCCTATAAAGGAATTTCATCCATGATGAGGATTTATCTCCTTCAGGTTTGTGCAATTAGATCAGAGGTTAGTGAGTGTGTGAAGATGCTAATTCACACAGGTGGCAGCACTGGACCCCAAGGAAACTGCACAAGGAAATAGGAGGCTTGGAGGGCAGAGGAGAAGGTTTGTGAGAAGCCTTTGATTATCTATGAGTAGCAGAGGGATTGTACTGAGAGCTAGATAGCTTCCGAGCTAAGGCTTTGTGTAATCCGGACTATATTGCCACTTGTATGATAACACAGAGATGGGGTTTTAGGCAGGTGCTTTCCCCGGGTAAATTATTCTGTGTTATGTGTGATTGATTCCTTCTTTCAGTTATATGTGTTCTTATTGGTGTTGCTCATGAATGATTAAGCTTCTGCTAAATTGTTTGTAGAAGTAGATCAAGTGTTTTGCTTTAGTACATTGCATTACCAGGTGATCTACAGGTGGGAAATTTCTACATGGTATTAGAGCTAACCAATTTGTAGAAAAAGCTCTACATTGTATCAAAGCTAGCTGATTTGTAGAAAAATTCTACAAAATTCCACATGGTATCAAAGCATAGGTGATCAAGGAAGAACAATGTACTGAGAGAAGATTTCAAAGTTTTGAGTTTTGGGCCAAGAGTTTGCAGAGTAGATCTGAAAATTTCTGTACAAAATTTTCAAAAACAAATAGCAGATTTGGATTCCTTGCGGAAAAATATCCAAAATCAAAAAAAAAAAATCAATTGAGTCAGAGTTCGGATGAGGGACACATCGCTGATTTAAAATCAGCTCCTTTTCTAGAAAATTTCGTGACAACGGGAAAGTGGAAATAGATTGGTGTGCTAGCCAAGAACATGTATGCACTTGAGGTACAAGATGCATGCAAAGCCTTGAGGAGAAAGGCAAAGGTTAGATGCTTGGTGGTTGAGAGGGAGAGTATGTTACCTCTCAACATGCAGCGCCAGAAGAAGTCTCAGACGATTGTGGAGGAGCCACAATTGGTGCGGCAGCTTCAGGAGGTTATGGAGCAGCCACAACTAGAGAAGCTGAGAGGAGATCGAGTAGAGACATATACTCATGCAGAGACCTCCAGTAGGGGCAAACTTCGAGCTAGGTGGGCAGAGGGATCACATGCAGCCATACCTCCAGGTAGGAGGTGGGGCAATATAGAGTGATCGTCCCAAGGAGGAGGGGAGAGATCCTTGAGGTACCCAACCTCTTGGATGAGACATTGCTACTGGAGCCCCGATGTGGAGTAGCAGGAATTGACTGATTTGGTAGAGACAGATGCGGATGGAGTGGCAGAGAGAGCTACAGTGCAGGGAATTCCAGGACAGCGTAGAGCATGCAGGCTGCAGCAATGCGAGAGGCACAAGTGTGTTGCACAGTGTAGGGTAGCACAAAGAAAGGTGCAATGGTGCAAGATGCATGGAGTTGTTGCAGTAGCGCAGAGGTCAGAGAGAGCGCACTTGTTAACAGCAGGTAGAGCTTCAGCATCAGAGTATGTTTCTAGCCCAACATAGCGGTCAGTGGGGAGTTTTTTGTTCCGAGTGTTGTTGGAGCAACTGCACTTGGTAGATATGTTGCATGCAGAACATTTCAGAGTTATAGGATCAGGTTCGAGAGGAAGCCTTTGTTGTTGAGAGGAAGTGTTAAAAAATGTGTAACAAGAAATGCTAAATTGAGAAAGTGCTAAAAATAGAACTGCTAAAAATAGCACTTCTAAAAATAGCAATTTGGCCAATGAACAATTTGGCCACCTTGGGTGAGAGGTGAAACTGCTAAAAATAACATCTTCTAAAAATAGCATTTCTAGGTCCCTTCCTATTTATAGCAATCCCTGGTCTATCTATAGGAAGTAAATTCGAATTTGGTCTTACCAGTAATTTGGAATATTAATTAATTAATTCTCCATGAGTTAATTAGTTATGGAAAAGCAAATTGAAGTCTTTGTGAGAACATGCAATTATTTCTCCACTAATTGGGGAATGTGTCCTTGATTTGCTCCACTGATTG
>APFE031209530.1:6417-64160 GCA_000404065.3 Pinus taeda
TGTTCTGAGGACAAGTTTTTGATAAATTTCTGGACCCTTCTCTAAATGCTTGAGAAGGGTTTAAATACTACTAACTAATTCTAAAAATAAATTATTACAAAATAAAGGATATGGTTTAAATGACCGTCCTCTTTTCAGGAAAATAAAACGAAATTAAAACTAAAATATAACTATTTTTGTATTTGATCTCTGAAATCACATGTATGCAACATCTGTTTAAGGAGAGTTGGGTGGCTGACTTCCAGTTTTAACTGGGCTGAGAAAACAGAATCTATAAGATCTGGCACCATTTTGTTGGTTGCATTTATAATGCACTTAACAGTCATCCATTGGCTATGTGGCTTCACCAAGTATGTCCAGTAACAATCCCAGTTTAACTTGCTTAGCCTTTGGATTACTTTGGCCTTTTCTTGAGCTCTCTATTTCCAATATTCTTCTAGCTGTTGAGAATTTGGTAAGTACCTTGGAGTGGTCTCTGCAATCAAATTTTCCCTGTGTAAATTTTCATTTACACAATCAATAAGTATGTTGGCCGCCATGGCTGCTCCTTTTGTTGCCTGTTCTGCCCCTTTGATTTGCTCGTCCCATTTTTAAAGAGAATTTCCTTGTGATTTTCATTTATTCTTGGTGCACCTGCTATTTTACCCTCATCCGTATCTTGCCACGCCAAATATTCAGTCACTCGTTTATCAATCAGATCATAGTCACTCCGCAAGTCGACCACTTGATTAGTGGTTTTATCACTGATTTCACAATAATGACTCCACTGTGATATCTTTTGGTCCAATGCTTCTTGCTGCTATAGTAATTTCTCATTCAGGTAAATGGACTCCGTGATGAATTCTTTGAGCTTAGGGTTGTCCTTGTGCATCTCTCTCAAATCCTGTAACTGCTTTCCTTTCTCATCCAAACTTTTCTGATAGCTTATCTGCATCTGTTGGAAGTCCTGTTGCAACTTTTCAAGCTGTTTATATGCTTCATTATTGGCATGGGCTTGTTGCAATTGTTGTTGCAGTACTTTTATCTTCTCTTCCCTTTCCTTTAGCAATTGTTGTACCTCAGATGCTTTTTCAATAGTAGCGGAGGCATATGCTCCTGCGATCTGAGATAGTTTGGTGAGATTTTTAGTAGGATTGCTTGTGGGATCTTTCCACAAGATGTCCAATTGTTTCGTGTTTTGAGAGAGCGTGCTTTCCAGTTTCCTTTTCTTTCTTTGTTTTCTTACTACTTATGCTGTGGGCTATAAAATACATCTAGGGGAGGGATTTCTTCTACTTTTAATACAAGATCAGAGGATGGAGAAATAGGAATATGCTCCATATCCGAGACTTCGCTAACTATTCATGTGACTACTTCTTTTATTATATGTACATTGCTGACATTTGTCTTCATGGTTTGTCCTTCAAGATTGATCAAGCCGTTGAAGGTTTCCCATTCTTTGTCTAATTCAGCTGTGACTGGTGGTGCTTGGATGACGAGAGGGGGAGGATTTCTTTGCGAGGAGGCAATAACCTGCTGATGTAGAAGTTCTTTTGACTGGACATTATCATTCACTGACCCTTCGTTCTTATCTAGTTCATTTCCGGATCTTTTAGAGTGTTCAGGCACTTCTTTTTCGAATTTGAACTTAGATCCGTTGGTACCTGAACTTTCACTGAGGCTAACACTTGGAGTTGGTTCTCTTAATGGTTTTAGGCATAGATTTTCTAAAGGAATGTTGGCTAGCCTTCTTTCCCTGTATGTTTTGAACCTTTGAAATTCTTTTGGGGGTAGCTGCAGTTGGTTTGTGTGCAGAATTTCTTCCAATGTGTTTTTCTGTTGAAATATATCATCAAATAAATCTTTTTCTCTGAAGAACACCTTTATCTTGACTGCTGTTGTAAAATTGTGGGCGACCTCATAAGGGTCAAATGGCCTTGCTGTGAATTTGAATAGCTGTAAGAACATGATATTCTTTACTTCTGCAAAGGCATGACCTACATCAAATAGCGAGAAGGCCCCATAGGCTATAGGAAATTGTGGCCATATAGCCTTCTTTTTGTCTTTTAATTCTTTAGTTAGGCCTCCTTCCCCACAGGTTTGGTAGGCAATCTCTCGGGCTAAGAGTTTATCAGGGATATATAAAGGTAGGACATGAGGGGGTGCAGAACTTCCAAAAACCTTGACATAAGTAAACATTTCTTCCCCAAACCATCTTGCGACAGTGAGGATGTCTACTTCTGCTTCAAGTGAGCATCTAGGAGGGTCTTTATCATACAAAATTATATACAAGGGCAACATAACTCCATGACAAATTTGGTAGAAGTATGGAACGAACTAAGAGTCCCATAACTCTTTGTGATAGACATGAATGGGTAGAGGGTCTTGTGTTGTCCACTTCCAACCCATAACATGAAACTTAGAAACATAACATATTGCGTCCATTATATATGTAGAAAGGTAGAAAGGAGGATAGATCCTCTCAGCCGTAGCTCGTTTGGACCGGTAACTGCCAATGGTTGTAGCCAAGTTATCAGACAAAATTTTGGCCCAATCTACAATGGTGGAATCTGTGGCAGCATCCAATAATGGAAGCCACTCGGATGATAATTTGTTAATATCTGGCATTCCAAATATTCTATAGAGCATGGCAGCAGCAAAGCAGTATGGAGAGGTAAGGGAACCAGTACTGTACATACCGTGTTTATCTTTCTTCAGCGGCTCATCTCTCCTAGACCAATATTTGGTAGTTTCTGCCAGGTCTAGATTTTCTTTTACAAATTTCTCTGTAAACTATCTATTGTAGATTGCCTGTGGCTTTGGTAGATGATACATAAACTTTAAATCCTGCGCAGTGAATGAACCAATGAGTCCTTGACCATGAACTTTGAACTATCTATTTTTGATTTGTGCGGTATCCAATATCCATTTGACCATGTCCGTGTATGGGAGGATTCTTGGCCTCGCTCCTATCCAATTTAAAAATGAGTAGGCTAGCTCTGCGAGGGATGCTTCAGAAGAACTTTGTGAGCCTGCGATAGCTGTAATCTCCATTACTTTAGGATTCTCCTCTTCGAGCATATTATACATTCCTTCCCACGTAGCTATTCTCGCGTCTCTATTGCAAACCATGTTTGTATACAAAGGCACCATTTTCTCTTCTTCGGAGCTCGGGGCTTTGCTTTTCTTTCCCATTTCAGCCTACGAATAGTTTTGTATAGTCCTCTGCTCTCCGTGCCTGCAATTCACAATTGAGGTGAAATTGAATGACAAGGAAGGGTGATGGGAAAGTTTTAAATGCCGTAGACATACCAAATATACCACCTTACATGAAATGTTCTTTGAAGAGCACGCACCCATATTCTATTAATAACTGACAGCTAACTCTTTTATTAGCATTTAAAGTGCATAACCATGTGTCAGCTTATGGAAACTACTTTTCTTGAATAACGAGCCCGAAAGATTTTCGATGGAGCGATTTTGCGATTTGCTACCGCAACATCGCAGATCGCAGAATTGCAACATCGCAAAATCACAGAATCGCAAAATCGCAAAATCGTGATATCGCAATGTCGCAATATCGCAATGTCGCAATATCGCAATATCGCAGATCGCAGGAATATTATGTATGACAAATTTTTGTTAACCTTTTCCTTGCGAGATGCGACCTTGCGATCGGTGCCATCGCACATCGGCAGATGTTTTGAAGTGTTTTAAGTAAGTTATGCTGAATGCAATGCGATATTTGGTCATTATCGTTATCTTGTGAATATTAGGATTATGTTTGTGAGGTGCCATCCCGCTATTTTCTTGCGATGTGATTTCCCTTGATAAGATAATTTTTACCTTATCGTAAACTTAGATTCTAAGAGTTTCCAAGGGGGCTTCCTAAGCTTATGATGTTAAACACTACTTTAACTTCTTTGGATTTAATAACTAAGGGTCCCCACTTATTTAGTGTTAGCAATAACACTAAATAAGGAGGGGGTTTGTTGGTGGCCACAACACTACCTAATTCCATAAACAAACATGAGATAAGAGGTCTCTTTTTCTAACAACACAGTAACCAAATTCTAGTAATTTTGTTGTGTTTTCAGGTGGCTCGCTCGTGTCAGCGACGTTCCATAACCATTTCTATTAGTTCTGTTGCATCGTGCTATTGTTTTTCTCTTTTTGGCTTTCTGTCTCGCAGTCTCTGTCCGCTCAAATCCATCTTCTAGCATTAAATAATCATTGCATAAAGCCTTAAGGGGAGGTGGCCACCTATTTTGCAATGGATGAGTGCA
The DNA here is from genome assembly GCA_000404065.3 of Pinus taeda. Lineage (NCBI taxonomy): Eukaryota > Viridiplantae > Streptophyta > Pinopsida > Pinales > Pinaceae > Pinus > Pinus taeda. Next base: position 10,683 of record APFE031209530.1, read on the forward strand.
TTAGGCCTTTAAAATCCCTGAAATGGCTGCTTTCTGTCAACATAGAGAAAAGCATTTAAACTGTGAAAATCTGCCAAAAACATTGTTCATCCAGACTTCAAATGTCCTCAAATCCAGTCTATTCTCCTATCGGGTCGGCCTGTGGGTCACTATCGCATGTCGCAAATGGCCTGTACATTTATACTTTAGAAATATATTAAAACACTAAAAATCCCATAAAAATGGCCTTGGGCGAATTTGAAATGACATACACTAACCTTACGAAACCCTTTAGGGTCCGGTTTATTGCATCAGCGCTTTATCCTTTGTATTTCATTTGATAAAAGAAATACGCAAATACAAAGGAAATTTTTGTTTCTCGGAACTCAAATCATATCGAATATGGTTTATAATGTTATCAAGTCCAGCTAATTGCATCGCACATCTATATAGGTATAAGCCCCACTCCATTGTGTTTCTCCAATTGCGATATCGCGATGCGATTAATTGCAATCGCATATCGCGATAACCCCGAGCCATTTGGTGAGTGCTCTATTGTTGTTTGCCAATTGCGATTCACCGATTAGATCTAGACCGTTGATCAGCTAGATCTGACGGCTGTTGTTCCAAGTTGCTGTAAGCCTCCGCTAAGCCTTATTTCATTATTTTCTTGTGTTTTTCGCCTCCCGATAGTGTTTTTATACCTGTTTGAAGGTTCCCCTTATGCGATGGTTTTGATATTTTGAATGATTTTAAAAACATTTCGAAGACTTAGAGAGTGTTTTGGATCTTTTTGGATCAACACCTCAAGGCTAACATTGGCTCCTTCTGGGGATGAAAGCCTCCCTGTGAGGTTTCAAGAACTGCAAACTACTGCCTTTCCAATAACAACCCAACCAAACTTATGTCCTAGTGTTCAATTGGGCATGTATTTTATTTTTATAAAAAACAAAAACTGAAAAACCTATTACAATATTAAGGCTTTAAAGCCTCATATGAAGTAAAATTTCAAAAACCACCCATTGACTGGGCCATCAAAAACACCTTCCCCCTCCAAATTGTGCAGAATAAAAGTATTGTTCATCTGAACTTGAGCAATGACAAATGGTCACATCCATAAGGTAGCAAATTTACCATGGTTGCCCTTATTTTCCTTCAATGCATCCCATTTGATAACCCAGTCACCAACCTGAAAACTGTCCATTTTTGCCTTCCTATCAAAGGTTTCTTTGATTTTCTTTTAATGAATTCTTGACTTCTCAACCAATTATTCTCTGATCTGCTGTAATTCAACCAAGTCACTCATTCTCCTTGCCATGTCATTCTCTTAATGATGTTCTTCTTGCAAGAATTTGGCCACATGGAGAATGAGTTGGATAGGAAAAATAACATCAGCGCCATAAACCAGCTTAAATGGAGAATTTCCTATGGACTTCTTGTTGGTAACTCTATCAGCCCATAGTGCAAACTTCAACTTGGAATCCCAGTTCTTTTTGCTGTCCTCCAACATTTTTTTTATTATCCTTACAAGACTCTTGTTAGATGAGTCTGCCAAGCCATTTCCTTGAGGATAATATGAGCTAGAATGCACCAATTGAATGCCCATGGATTCACACATGTCCACCAATTCTTTTGGCATGAAATTCGGTGCATTATCAGTGACTAGTTTGGTTGGGCAACCAAATCTAGTGAAAATATTCTCATTCAAGAACTTTATGATAACCTGATGATTAGCATTTTTAGTGGGTATAGTCTCAATCCATTTGGTGAAATAATCAGTGGCTACCAAGATCCATTTGTGATGGCCACTGGAATGCGGATTGATCTCACCTATGAAGGCCAAGCCCCACTACTAGAAGGGACCATTGTCGCATATTGGCTTTAAGGGCAGAGATTTTAACTATTGTCTTCCTGAAAACCTCTGACATTTGTCACAAGACTTCAAAAAGAAAACACATCAAAGAACAGAGTAGGCCAATAATACCCATCTCTCAGGATCTTCTGGGTTGTGGTTTTCCAATAATGATGCCCTCCACAGATGCTAGAATGGAACTGGTGTGTGAATTCCACAGATTTCCCTTTGCCTAGACATCTCAAGAGGATCCCTGATGGGTCCTTCTAATAATGCAGGTTTTTATTAATGGATAATTTGGTTGATCTGAGCTTAATGGCCCAAGATTGACTTGAGCTAAGCTCTGGAGGGACTTCTAGCTTCTGCAAAAAATGAACCATGATGGAATACCATTCACAAGTGGCTAGATTTTTAGCCAAAGACTGATTTTGCTCTTGCTCTTCTGCTGCTTCCTCTGTCTACTCACCACCTAAATTTGAACCCATGCAATTGATGTCTAACAAACTGCAATTTTCCTCAGCCATAAGCTTAGCCAAGCCTTGGCCTTTGACAAGCTTGGTGAGCTTCACCTCTATGATGAACTCTATGAATTTTTCAATCCATTTAGCTCTCTTTCCATCAATATCTAGCTAAGTTAGGACCTCTTTTACTGAGGCTGAAGGTACATATGCAACCACTTTGGAATGTAGAATATAAATTTTGAATGCCTTTGAATATTTTATGAGAGCATAAGCTTGTTTTTAAATAAGGTCATACCTTAGTTCAGCATCCCTCAGAGTTTTGCTAAAAAAGGCCACAGAGTGCTCTACACCTTCATCATTTTTCTGCAATAGAACTGTTGCAAGTGTATCATAAGAGGAAAAAGAGAAGATGTAGAACTCCCTGGTATAGTCTGGGTTGATTAGAGTGGGAGCTTCCATGATAGCTTGTTTGATGGCTTCAAAAGAGCTTCTTGCACCATCTTTCCATTTTATTTCTGATCCTTTATTCAACATGGAAGTGATGTGCTTCACTAGCTCTACAAAGTTTGGAATAAACCTCCTGACAAAGTTAATCTTACCCAGGAAAGATTGAATGTCCCTTTTTGACCTTGGGATGGACAATGTCTGAATTTCTTGAACTCTTGTTGGATCGATCTTCACACCTTCAGCAGAAACAATATGTCCCAGAAGTTTTCCTTCTTCTAGAGAAAACTGTGACTTCTTTGGTTTTACAGAAATTCCAAACCATCTGCACTTTAGAAACACCTTCTTTAAATGCTACAAATGGTCCTTCTGAATGCTGGAAAAGACTGTTATGTCATCAAGGTAAATAAGGAAAAACTTGTCCTTCTCTCCCACAAAGGCTATGTCCATGACCCTCTGAAAATTCGCCCAAGCATTCATCAGTCCAAAAGGCATCTTGGAGTACATGAAAGTGCCCCAAGGAGTAGTGAATGTTGTCTTTTCTTGATCTTCTATATGCAAAGCAATCTGATCGTAACTTGAAAATCCATCTAAGAAAGACATGACTCTAGCCCCTGAAACTTTTTGCAGCAAGTGTTCCATCTTAGGCAGGGGGTAGTTGTCTTTTTTAGAGCATTTGTTCAGATTCCTGAAGTCAAAGCCCGATTTCTCCATTCTTCTTTCTTACCACCACAAGGTTAGCTATCCACTTTGAATACCTTAGGGGAACTATGATCTTGGCATCTAGTAGCGTCTTGATTTCCTTTTCAATCAAAGGAAATAAGAGAGGGATGATAGGTCTTAATTTATGCTTAAAAGGGATGGTGTTTCTCCAGTGAAATCTTATGTTGAATTATGTTGGTGTCATAGGTCTTAAGATCATTGCATTCCCAAGAAAAATTATCAGCAAATTGTTTCATCAAGGTGCAATACTCAGAACTTTGGGCAGAAGACAAGTGAGTGGACATATTTATGTACTTTGGATGGGATGGACTCCGTACATTATGTCTATGAACTACAGACTCATTTTCCTTTTTGGCAGGCTTATAAGGTACATCATTATGATCAAACAGCTTCTCTAGGGGCACCAATCCTTTGGGTATATGGTTACTAGGCAGCTGAACAATGTTATCCTGACTAATCTCGTCCTTTAGCTTGGACTGGTTGCATTCTTCAATGGTTTCGTTTTCTTGGTCAATGTGCATTTCAGAAAATTCATCAATGACTTGTTAAAACCTATTAATTTCATCATCATCTTCAAAAACTTTCCAATATTTTACATTGTCAGGAAGAGATGGTTTATATTTCACCGAAACTTCATAAGTCAATTTAGGAGGCAAAGGAGGAATAAATGTGCTATCAGACACATCAAGGGAATCAACAAGCTGGTTCTTCATTCTAGGGACGTAAGAAATGTTGAAACTATTAAAATAACCCTTAAGGTTCCATACCTCATCTCTGAATGCTTTCAACCTTGGATGCTTTGCTTGGAAAGTTTTGTTCACCTGGTGAATGATAAGTTCTGCATCTGCAAACACCTTCAGCCCTTTGATGCTCATTTCTTTAGTAGCGTTTAAGCCCAATATGAAGGCTTCATACTCTACTATGTTATTTTTGATCTGAAAAGTTAACTTGAAAGATAAATGAATGCATTCTTGTGTGGGGGATACAAGGACTACACTTGCCCCTACAGATTCCTTAGAGCAAGCTCCATCAAAGAACATGTCCCAAATTTGTGGGCCTTCTTCTCCTATGATCTGGCAAACCGGTTTCCTATGTTGCATAGAGGCCAACTAGGATTCTTCATCCGAAGAATACAAGCTCCAAAATCAGTGTCGACAGCATAGATGGGATGATTAGTGGGATTCCTTTCATCACTGATGATATAAGCCAACTGAGCTTCTCTATATAATCTCCTACTCTCGCCTCCAAAAACTGGGAAAGTAGCATAGGATAGATCATTTTGCAATGTTCCACCTAATCTCTTGATCCAACCTCTAGAAAGCAACATGCCAAACGTGGGGGGTACATCTGCTACCACAATATCCATCATCATGCTCTTCATGGGTAGCTGAGGCAAGGTGATGGCTAGGTCCGTGATTAATCCCAAACATTTCACTTTTCTAGAGTCAAAAGAAAACAGGTCATGATAAGACTTGGTAGTGTCAAGACCCAACTTATCCATGACAGCCTTGGGCATTAGATTATGGCTCGCTCTTGTGTCCATAAGGTAGTTGTGAAGGATTTTGTCATGAATAGTCAAGGAGACATATAATGATGGGGAGTTTCCAACACAATTTTTCAATCATTGGGCTGAGAACAATAGCTAGTTTGTCATCTTACAGATTTACATAGTTAGTGGAGGCTTGGATGGCTTTAGGCTCAAGGGCCTCAAGGATATATCTCTTGAAGGACTCATTCTTCACTAGTTCAATCAAAGGTATAGGTAAGCTTAGCTTCTGAATTTCTGATTTAAAACTAAAAGGAGAAGGAGACTTGTCAAGGCCTCTTACCTCATGATCTGGAGCTTTGAGGATGATGGGATCAACTGTTGTTCATTTCTTCTTTTTAGCTTGTTGTATTGTAGGGACAGTAGTTCTTTGAACAGGAGTTTCCTTGGCATTATTCATCTTCAACCTTAAATTATATATGTGTCGATCATCTATTTGCAGAACAGCTTCACCATCCCACTCTTGGTTGATTTGGTCATTGAATAATGACTTTTCATAGGCAGCTGAGGTCAAAAAGGAGGCATTGCCTCTGTCTTCCAGACAATGGATATCATCATCTTCTTCAAACTACTCTTCTTCCATGACTACATTCTGGAAAGGGGTCTTCACCCTTTGGTCTTCATTAGCATCTTTGCTTCTTTGTAGAATCTGCAACTACTCATTAGTTCTTCTATATGGATTTTGATTTCTAGGAGCAAAGGTGTTAGGAACTCTTCCTTTCCCAGGGTGCTGATCAACCTTTAATTTGGAGATTTCAAAGGCTAATGACTCTATCATCTTGGTCATTTTATCTATCTTGGGATATGAATATGATGAAGATTCGCTCCTCTATCTCCTTCTATCAACATTCCCCTTGAGCTTCTCTGCACCCATGATGTTTGATTCTACTTCCAAGGTTGCATCGTGCATATTAACCAAGGTAGCACATCATCTCTCCCTCAATAGTAGACAGAAGTCAGAATCAAAGGCACCAGCATAGGTGAGTTTAACAGAGGTAGTGGTGGGTTTTAGTTCAGCTGGTATCTTGTTGTACATGCAGTTAAACCTCTTATTAAAATCAGACAACAACTCACCATTTTCCCTCTTTAAGTTCCCAAACTCGGTGTGGTAGTAGAGTACATCCTTCTTATTCCCCCAATGCTTTAGGAATGCACCATCTAAAGCCTCAATATCTGCTATAGACCTTGGGGTTAGTTCTTTGAACCATTTTCTAGCCTCTCTATCTAGACTTTGGACAAATACTCTCATCCATACATCATCTTCACTAATGTCCAGGTTATCAACATAGCTATAGAATGATTCAAGATGTTCCTCAGCTGTAACACCTTCAGTCCCAGTGAACTTAAGCCTATTCTTTTGATATGCTCCAGTAGGCATGGCATTCAAAGGAGTGGGTAGTACTAGAGGTCCATACCTAGAAACTATGTTTCTTTCCATTTTGGTTGGTGCTTGTGGTCCTGTCATTATTGTGGTGGCTAGAAGGGTACTAGAAATCTGAATGACAGAGGGTTGAGGAGTGACTGATATGACTAGAGGAGTATGATGAATAGGAGGAGAGGCTTCCTTTAGGCTTGGAATGAAAGGAGAACCTAAAGAATAAGGAGCTCTATGAATCTCTAGGATTTTTTCTTCACTACTAGTATTAGATGCTATACTCTCAACATGTATTTGTTCTATTACAGGATTTTCTTGAAGAGATATAGAATATTGTTTAGAGCTACCTGAACCTAATTCTCCTTTCTGCAACGCCTTTCTTTCTTTGATGATTTTTTCAGGGTCAGGTAGTCGGTCAGCTCATGGCTTCTAACGATTTCTCTGAGTATGCCTCACAAACTGAGCCAGAACTAAGTGCCTCACAAACTAAGCCAAAACTATGGAGTGGAATCACTAAAAGGTTCGTCCTCCAGTAGAGTTGCCAGATAGATGATTACAACTCAAATAGTGTCCAGGCTTTGTCTATCGTCAAAGTTGGATCTGTGTCATCCCCCAGGGAAGTTGAGCTTCAATCTCCTCTCCCCGACAACGATGCCAATTATGTTAGCACCCTAGGAAACTCTCCTAGGTTGTAGCTCGGAGATGACTGGTAACATATAAATCTTCAATATCATTCTCAGAACTATTGGAATGGATGATAGTTTGGATCAAGTCAAATGACATTTTCAACTTTGTTTTCACTCAAGACATGCATGAACACCCTCAACTTGACAAGGCTTTAGACCACTAATGCTTAATAGTTTATAGATTCAATGAATAGGTGGAGAATCCTGACTGTACCAGCAGATATATACATAAACATATATGAATGGCTAGCTACAGAAAGTAAATAAAGCTTGCAAATCTAATTTATCAACGCAGAGATAAGATGACAGTTATCTGGCATTAGACACAGAAGAAAACATGAATAACCTATTCAAGTGCAAGCTTAGAACAGAGGAGAAGATGGCGATTGAACATGTAACAAAAAAAGAAGCTTGTATTACTGGAATGAAGATGAGACGCTGGGAGGAACAGAGTATCCACAGTCTCCAAAAGTTGAACCCTTGTTTCTTCTAATTTTCAGCCATTTATAGGCTTTTTATAATGCTCTCAGGCTCTCTAAGGCTCGAGATGTCTTAATCTATCCCCTTTGTTTTCTTAACTACTTGATGCCATAAACAAACATGAGCTTAGAGGCCTCTTTTTCTAACAACACAGTAACCAAATTCTGGTAATTTTTCCAAACTGTCAGGTGGCTCACTCGTGCTAGTGACATTCCATAACCATTTTTGTTGGTTCTGTTGCATCGTGCTGTTGTTTTTCCCCTTTTTGGCTTTCTGTCTCCTGGTCTTTGTCCACTCGAATCCCTATTCTAACGTTAAATAATCATTGCATAATGCCTTAAGGGGAGGTGGCCACTTATTCTACAACAGATGAGTGCATCAGGCCTTTCAAATCCTTTAAACGGCTTCTTTCTGTTAACACAGAGAAATGCATTCAAAACTGTGAAAATCCACCAAAAACACTATTCATCCAGACTTCAAATGTCCCTAAATCTGGTCTATTCTCCTATCGAGTTTGCCTGTGGGTCGCTATCGCATGTTGCAAATGGCTTGTCCCTTTGTATTTTAGAAATACATTAAAACACTAAAAATCCCGTAAAAATGGCCTTGGGTGAATTTGAAATGACATACAATAGCCTTACAAAACCCTTTCGGGTCCGGTTTATCGTATTAGCGCTTTATCCTTTGTATTTTGTTTGATAAACGAAATACGCAAATACAAAGGAAATTTTTGCTTCCCGGAACTCAAATCATATTGAATATAGTTTATAATGTTATCGAGTCCGTCTAATCACATCGCACATCTATATAGGTATAAGCCTCACTCCATTGTGTTTCTCCAATTACGATATCACGATAACCCTGGAACGGTTGGTGAGCGCTCTATTGTTGTTTTCCGATTGCGATATGTCGATCAGATCTAGACCGTTGATCAGCCAAATCTAACGACTGTTGTGCCAAGTTGTTGTAAGCCTCCACTAAGCCTTATTTCATTGTTTTCTTGTGTTTTCCGTCTCCCAATAGTGTTTTCCCGCCTGTTTGAAGGTTCACCTTATGCAATGGTTTTGATCTTTTGAATGATTTTAAGAAGATTTCGAAGACTTAGAGAGTGTTTTGGATTTGTTTGGATCAGCACCTCAGGGCTAACAAGACCCATTAGGGATCCTCTTGAGATGTCTAGACAAAGGACAATCTGTGGAAGTCACACGCCAGTTCCATTATAGCATCTGTGGAGGACATCATTATTGGAAAACCACAGCCCACAAGATCCTGAGAGCTGGGTATTATTGGCCTACTCTGTTCTCTGATGTGTTTTCTTTTGCGAAGTCTTGTGCAAATGTCAGAGGTTTGCATGAAGACAACAACTAAAATCTCTGCCCTTAAAGCTACGACATGCCAATGGTCCCTTCCAGTAGTGGAGCTTGGACTTCATAGGTGAGATCAATCCACATTCCAGTGGCCATCACAAATGGATCTTGGTAGCCATTGATTATTTCACCAAATGGATTGAGGCTATACCCACTCAAAATGCTAATCATTGGGTTATCATAAAGTTCTTGAATGAGAATATTTTCACTAGATTTGGTTGCCCAACCAAAATAATCACTGATAATGCAGCAACTTTCAGGGCAAAAGAATTGGTGGACATGTGTGAAACCATGGGCATTCAATTGGTGCATTCTACCTCATATCATCCTCAAGGAAATGTCCTGGCAGAATCATCTAACAAGAATCTTATAAGGATAATCAAAAAATTGTTGGAGGACAACAAAAAGAACTGGGATTCCAAGTTGAAGTTTGCACTATGGGCTGACAGAGTTACCAACAAGAAGTCCATAGGAAATTCTCCATTTAAGCTGGTTTATGGCACTGATGTTGTTTTTCCTATCCAGTTGATTCCCCTTGTGGCCAAATTTTTGCAAGAAGAACAAGATGAAGAAAATGACATGGCGAGGAGAGTGAGAAACTTGGTTGAATTAGAGCATATCATAGAACAACTGGTTGAGAAGCCCAGAATTCATCAAAAGAAAATCGAAGAAACCTTCGATAGGAAGGCAAAAATGGATAGTTTTCAGGTTGGTGACTGGCTTCTCAAATGGGATGCATTGAAGGAAAAGAAGGGAAACCATGGTAAAGCTGATGCCTTATGGACGGGACCGTTTGTCACTGCTCAAGTTCAGATGAACAATACTTTTATTTTGCACAATTTGGAGGGGGAAGGTGTTTTTGATGGCCCAATCAATGGGCAGTTTTTGAAATTTTACTTCACATGAGGCTTTAAAGCCTTAATATTTTAATAGTTTTTTCAGTTTCTGTTTTCTATACAAATACTCCATGCCCAATGGAACATTATGAGATAAGTTTGTTTGGGTTGTTATTGGAAAGGCAGTAGTCTGCAGTTCTTGAAACCTCACAGGGAGACTTTCATCCCCAAAAGGAGCTAGTGTTAGCCCTGAGGTGCTAATCCAAACAGATCCAAAACATTCTCTAAGTCTTTGAAATCTTCTTAATATCATTCAAAGGATCAAAGCCCGTACATAAGGGGAACCTTCAAACAAGCGGAAAAACACTATCGGGAGGCAAAAAACACAAGAAAACATTGAAATAAGGCTTAGCGGAGGCTTACAGCAACTTGGCACTGCAGCCGTCAGATCTGGCCAATCAACAGTCCAGATCTGATCGATGAATCTCAATCAGCAAACAACAATAGAGTTCTCACCAAACGGCCCGGGGTTATCGCGATATACGATTGCGATCAATCACATTGCGATATCGCAATCAGAGAAAAACAATCGAGCGGGAATTATACGTATATAAATGTGCAATGCAATTAGCCGAACCCGATAACATTATAAACCATATTTGATATGATTTGAGTTCCGGGAAACAAAAATTTCCTTTGTAATTGTGTATTTCATTTATCAAACAAAATACAAAGGATAAAGCGTCGATGCGATAAACCGGACCCCAAAGGGTTCTGTAAGGCTATTGTATGTCATTTCAAATCCACCCAAGGCCATTTTTATGGGATTTTTAGGGTTTTAATGTATTTCTAAAATACAAAGGAACAGGCCATTTACGACATCCGACAGTGACCCACAGGCGGAATCGATAGGAGAATAGATCGGATTTGAGGACATTTGAAGTCCAGATGAACAGTGTTTTTGGTGGATTTTCACAGTTTGAATGCATTTCTCTGTGTTAACAGAAAGCGTCGTTTCAGAGATTTCAAAGGCCTTATGCATTCATCCATTGCAGAATAGGTGGCCACCTTCGCTTAAGGCATTATGCAATGATTATTTAACACTAGAAGAGGGATTCAAGCGGACAAAGACCAGGAGACAGAAAGCCAAAAAGCGGAAAGCAATAGCACGATGTAGCAGAACCAACAGAAATGGTTATGGAACGTCGCTGGCACGAGTGAGCCACCTGACAGCGCGACAAAATACCATAATTTGGTTACTGTGCTGTTATAAAAAGAGACCTACGAGCTCATGTTTGTTTATGGCATCAAGTAGTTAAGAAAACTGAGGGGATAGATTAAGACATCTTGAGCCTTAGAGAGCCTTAGAGCGTTGTAAAAAGCCTATAAATTGCTTAAAATTAGAAGAAACAAGGGTTCAACTTTTGGAGACCGTGGATACTCTGTTCCTCCCAGCGTCTCATCTTCATTCCAGTAATACAAGCTTCTTTTGCTATTACATGTTCAATCGCCATCTTCTCCTTTGTTCTAAGCTTACACTTGAATAGGTTATTCATGTTTTCTTCTATGTCTAATGCCAAATAACTGTCATCTTATCTCTACATTGATAAATTAGATTTGCAAGCTTTATTTACTTTCTGTAGCTATCCATTCATATGTGTTTATGTATGTATTTGTTGGTACAGTCAGGATTCTCCACCTATTCATTGAATCTATAAACTATTGAGCATTAGTGGTCTAAAGCCTTGTCAAGCTGAGGGTGTTCATGCATGTCTTGAGTGAAAACAGAGTTGAAACAGTCATTTGACTTGATCCAAACCATCATCCATTCCAATAGTTCCGAGAACGATATTGAAGATTTATATGTTACCAGGCATCTCCGAGATACAACCTAGGAGAGTTTCCTGGAGTGCTAACAGGTCCTACATATGAACGATTCAACAACTAGGAAACGTTAGCACGTGGGTGGCATCATGGCCATGAAGAGGACCCGTGTTTGTGTAATATATAGATATATATTGCACATTGTATGTTGGCCTTATAAGAGGTTTAACGTGTATGAATGGGTTGGAAGCTAACATATGATCTATGATGTGGACAACCACATGGTTGCAACGTGGCAAACATGATGACATGGCATGATCTGATTGGCGAAGACTCTAATCGACCAGATATTTTGATTAAGAGTTGGATTGGAGCAAAATTTATATCATTAGGAAGGTGTCGATGAGAGAAACGCGATGGTGTTATCCAATTTAAGTTCTAGGATGGTCGAAAAGTTGACCCCATTTCCATAACAGGACATTGGGAGTTAGGTTAGCATAGAAACTAACTCTTTCTACCCATAGTTTGGTCTAGGGCTAGTAAGGGGTATGTTACATTCGATAATAAGATTTCAGAGTTATTGGGGTCTTAATCTAAGTATTATAGTGGTAAGGGGTTTTGGATATAGTTAGGAGTTGGTTAGGGTTATAAGAGTTATGAGTTATATATTACACCATGATTATGGTTTCGAATTGATATACTGCAGTAATCATCAAGTGTTTTCAACCTGTTATGGATACTTATGTTCAATTACTACAAAACATTGTTTTCCAAAATAGGATTCTAAATAGAATTAAGTGGCTACAAAACATAGGTTATAAATAGTTTATTGTGGTTGTAGATCTATTAAAGTTGAAGTTGCATATGTATTATAGCTACTAAATAAAATTTGCAATAACTATAAATCTAAGTTACATATGGCTATAAAACCACCCATGAACTAGATTCTAAAGAAATGAACATATATCAAAGAAAACCAAAACATTGTAATAGGAAAATTGCATTCCTTTATTTCATAAAAAAAAATAATAAATACAATACAAATACAATGAGTTTCTTTAAAGAAAATGTGGTTACATTCTTTCATATATATCTTTTAAAAAATGAAAAAAAAAAAAACTAAATATGTTGAAAATATAAAATACATATTAACCAAAAATATATTCACAAATATCAATTAAATACTATAATTTAAAAAAAAAAACAAACAAACCAAACAAAACAACATTATCAACAAATAAGTTGAAAGTATAAAATAATTATTCACTAGAAAAATATTTCACAAATATCAATTAAGTGAAGTTCAATCAACATTTTATGTATATTTACATAATATTAAAATATGAAAAAGTGAGATTATGGAAATTTGATGCCCGTTAAACCATATTTTAATTATTGATTAATAGTTTAATACTAGTGAACCAATAATATCGAGAGGGGAAAAAACAAGATAAATGTTACCCATTTTAACTTATTTACACAAAAATTAATAAAAATTAATTCAAATGTGAGATTTCAACTCCAAATGCGATACTGCTAATTAGGTACACTTGAAATCAATAAAAAAACCAAGATACCAAAGTAGTGGATCACGTTAATGGCACTTAGTAAATAGTTGATATTAATAGTATAGTTAAATATTATATAATTAAAAAAAACAACAAACAAAAATAAAAAATAAAAATAATTAAAAAAAAGTTAAATCTTAAATTAATCTTAAAAGTTAAATTTGACTAAGTGTGGTTATTGGCATATGTTTAGTTTTTAATATAAACTTTTCAAATTCCAAATCATTTTAACTATTTAATTATCTATTGCATCAATGAATTGTAAAGCACTTATAATTTGATAAATAACTTTACAAATTTTTATTTGTATAATATGAATTTCGATACAATTGGACCAATACCCAATTTTATTTATTATATAATTTTTTAAATTTTTTTATTAATATAATTCTTAAGTTTTAAATTGAGAGATTTATGGCTAAGTTGCTACCAATATATTGGTCATTCTTAAAATTTTAAAATATATTTATAAATTTATCAAGGGATTTTAAATGCATAAGTAAAGGTGTTTTGAAGAGTATTTTTTCCTTCCATCTCAAAAATTCAAAAATAGATGTAGTTCAATTGACCACGGTAAATTAAAATATACATTTTTTATAATTTAAAAGTTAGAAATTATCAAATAAATAATTTGTAATTTTAATAGAAAATAATAATAATCATATATTGTAATTGATATATATAAATGTTTTTCGTGAAAATTTTCAAAACTTTTTTTGTTACACGAAAATGCAGTGTATTACACCAAATTGTTTTTTAAATGCGACACACTATAAAAGCGAATCAACAATGTGATATATTGTAATAATCTTTTTGAGAATTTTTAATGGTATTTTAATCATTGAGATTCATAAACTTAATGGTTTGGTGGTCCGATTGACTCTATCATATTCCCAAACATGTGTATTATACCCTGTAGAATTGAGCTTCCATTCCAGTAGCTTCTCATATGTTATGGCCACAATATTTGTTTCTATATTTATAGCTCTAGTTGTCATACTTTGGATGTTGGTACTTATGAGGTCCTCTTATTCCTAGGTCGAAATGATTTTCTCAAATTGACATTAGCAACATGATTCTAGGGTTAGTCTTATTACATTATATACCTTGGTCCCATTTTTCTTATTGATAGGTTACCTTGCACCAAACTAAGAGCAGTCTCATTTCTCTTGGACTTGATAGAATCCCATGTGCTTGACTCTAGCTCATTCTTGCATTTTTTGGATATATACGTGTTTCAATGTTTCATGTTAGTTGTAGTTTCCTCAATTTTAGAAGCTCTATCTAGTAATTATTGGAGCCATTAGTTTGAGCTTCCCTTTTAATAATTTGCTTCATATCTTGATAGCTCTTTCTATTCAATAGAAAGTATCTAGTTATTTCTCACCCTGTCAAGAGAACATAAACTATATGTATTTAGATTATTTGTAGTGCTCACTATGATTCTATGTTTGTCCTAGCCTCTTAATTTTAGGATTTTGTTGATATCATTATATTATGATATGGCGCCCCTTCACCATGATCACATCTTGTATTAGATTTGTGACATCATTTTGCGTCATTGGCTTACCTATTTATAACACATTCCATCATTGTAAAATTATTTGGAGTTATATCAATGAGCATGCGTATGGCCACCTCATCCATATTGAGATCTTGTACACACCTCAACTCTTTGGTTTGTTGTTGACATGTGGTCTTCATTCACCCTTCTGCAAGACTTCCTCCTTCCATGGAGGCTCCACTCCCTCCTCGGCCCTTCCTTTGCTTAGATAAAAAAATTGTGATGTATTTTAACCATAGGGTTTGCTCCTAACATCACACATTAGAAGGGTGATACATTATCACCTTAAAATTTCTCACTTGTGCCATTTCCTATACTTACACTTGAATACATCACTTTGTCATGCACAAATCTCATCTCCAACTTCATTCCATTGTTAAATAACCTAAAACTTGGTAGAATCATCTTAGTTGACCCTTGATGTTGACCAAACTTTTCCCACATACATAGTGGCCCATTCTTCACATGTGCATGTTTACAAAAATCCCTAAAAGAAAATGTGGCCCCTTTAAATCACTATTTTAATTATTTTATGACTTCCATCAATGCACCCAAACTTTCATGATGGAATGTTTGTTATGTGTGGGCCATATCAAAGTCTAATTATTATTTTTTTCTTTTATCTAGTCATTACAAGTAAAACACCTTGTAGTAGAGGTTTTTATGGAACCTCCCCAAAAAAATTTATCCATTTTATATTTATAGCTAAGGCGGTCAACCAAAGGTTTTCGCAAAGGTTTTAAAAACTATGCCCCAAAAATCCTACAAATACACCAATGCATCAACAAACCAACCACGGTGATGTTGAAGACAAATATGCACCAATAATTGTGATTTATCATAAAAATGCCAAATATTATTTAAAAAAAAAATCGATCCAATGCTCCTCGTTAACATAAGTGCACCAGTATGGATAAAAACAATGCACTATATCGATGTATCAAGGACATGTGAACCAATCATTATTATAATGTGTGTGTCTGACCTTTGCACATATAGTGCAGTATCTCGAAATTTATGAAAATCATGGTTGATGATTTAATGTTGAATCCTTCAAACAAATAATTCAACCTACAAACATGCAACATATCCAACTTGGGGGAGATGTTTGGCCTCATAAATGTCATATTTTTACAACCTATTTTCCTCATTTTTAATTTGTTTTCACTTACTATGACCCTATATTAGTAATTTTCAATGATTATGTATGGGATTTAGACCCAAAATGTTTTCCACTGCATTTCTTTAGAATTTTATGTGAATTATGGTTAGATATTAGATAAATATATTTGACATTTATCCTTGAAAAATGAGTTAGTATGTTGACTACTACAAAACTAGTTGCCATTGGCTACTACTACAACAGAGAATCTACGAAGTGAGTAGTTGAAATTTTTTATATAGGACATCACCATGTCAATATAAGCCTATCCTTAAAACATCTCAATAACCCCAAACCATACTTTTTGAGGAATTGACATTTATTATTTCCTACAACATTGGAGCATTGAGATTTTGTTGCAACACTAAATCTATGCTACAATGCCAGATCTTTGTGTGCCTTTGTTGCAACTCTATATGTTGTTATAGTGTTGCCACTTTGTTGTTATAGTGTTGTCACAATATTGTTGTTATAATGTTGCTACACCAATGTTGTTACATCGTTGTTATGTCAATGTTGTTATAATGTTGCTATATTTTTTTATATATATTACGCTAGTCCATTGTGTTCTCTACACATATCCTAATGCACTAATGTTTTTAAGGAGCACTAGATAACCTAATTTATTTTTTTGAATTGAAATGTGAGTTTTTAAATTATGAATCACGACTATTGGTGCATTCTCTAAACATGCACCAGTAATATCGAGGAGCACCAAAAGGCTTATTTATTTTTTTGAAAATAGAATTTGGGATTTTTTACTACTACTGTGTCCTCTATATGTATTTCAATGTGTTTATGTTATTGAGGAGCCATGTATAGCCTTATTTATTTTCCATAACTTTTTTGGGGGAATTTTTGTTATGAATCTTAATTATCTATGCATCATACATTTGTGCACGAGTGTATTAGGGTTAGTGAGCAACATTAGATAGCTTATTTATTTATTTTTTAAATGAAATTTGGAATTTTTTTTAATCATGAATCACTACTATTGGTTCATTGTGTTTGTTAGTCATCGATGCATGAAATCTAAACAATTTAAGTGCACAATACAAACTACTTACAAAAATTTGAAAAAATGGGCCAAATTTGAGCCTAGTTAGAAATTTAATCTGGTGAAAATTAAAATGAGGAAGTAATAAAAAAATTATCTGGTATCTTGTTGTTTGAGGCATGGTTTCTTTGTAGAGAAAAAATAAAATTTTGACTTGTTTCCTAAACTTCAAAAATGAATCCATTTCACGAAATCCAATCTAATGAAATTGTGGAGTACTAACACTTGGGCGGCTACATAGGGAGGGTGAGCACTAGTGCTTATGTGAGGAAGATCAAGTGCATTGAATGAAATGTAACATTGAAATTTGGTTTGGTAATTTTCTTTTCACCCTAGTGTAGTGTGCTTGAGAGATATACACACCAATGAGTGGTATTTGAATGTGTCGATACTCAATTATTTTTAAAATAAAATAGAAATGCCTTGGTGCATGTTATTATGTTAAGTGCATTGTTCATGTCTTTCGGTGTGCCAAATTTTGTATGCATTGGTTCCCTTATGTTTACATGATGCAGTGGTATTTTTCTATTTTAAAATTAAATTTTGTTTTCGAGTAACAAATTATCCTAAAATTAGATAGTGCTTCCTACATGACCACATTGGTGCATGTTTGTTAGTATAGAGCACTAACATGTATTTGTCAGAATGTGTGTGTGTGTCCGTGCACGCACTTTGATGGGTAACATGCACCAATGCCTATAAATTACATTACTACACCAATGTTACAATTGTGAAAAATCATTGTCACTTTAAATAACATACGATTATACCTATCATTTCAAAATATTATAATATGCATATGGATCATGTCCACTATTGCTCGCAATAAACTAACAACATTGATGCTTTTGAATAAACAAACCTTACCTATGATTTATAGTTGTCTATGCATGAATGCTCATGATGAACTATCTTTTGTGATTGTCTATGCACTAATGATCTAACTAAAAAATACATGATGGTGATTTATTTATTTATTTATATTATTTTAAGGTCACACCAAGCAAGACACCAAATTGGTGTATGAGACCCCTTTGTTTGTGGGATAAGGGACCCACTTCCAAATAAACTATAAACAATGATACTTTAATAATGTTTAAATGCATTAGTGTGTTACACAAATATATAAACATCAACATTTTTTAAAACAAAAAAGTTAAATATCGGTGCATAAAAATTACACTTATATCAATGTGCTATAAGAAAAAACTTGACAACCTAGGTGTAATATATATAAGATAGTTAGTGCAGTCTATTACTACAAAACGAATCTAGTATATAATACTTGAACCAATATTGACGATTTTAATTTTAAGTATAAATGCACCAATGCAAACATTCTAGAAACACATCGATCCATGTTACCAAAGCCCACATTTAAAAAACAAAAACTCCACTGTAATCTCCACCCACCCATTTTAACAAAAACTCCACTATAATCTCCACCCACCCATTTTATTTTATTTATAAGGAACGTTTGTTTAAAGTTATGCTAAAACCTTTGTGCCGAATGGTGAAAGTTATATTAGAATTTTTTTAGAAAAAATTGTTAAATTTTTTAACACTAAAATCCTTTACTAAAACCTATGCTACAACATGTTTTCCTTGTAGTGAGTCACTATTAACCTTTACTAGGAGCACCATGTCAATATGTATATTCACTCCACAACTATAAATAAATCATTTGGGGTCACCATCATGATGAATCCAAAAATGTAATGTTATGCTGTCAAAATTCCATTAGCATCTTGATGGATTCTTTCTCTTGATCTCATATTCTAACCTCTTTACCTTGTTCATCAACCAAGGTTGGATTTAGAAGCACACCAAGGAAGAAAAGCTTACATCCCAAGGATAAGGTTTGGATCCCATTTGACTTCAGCAAGTTCATTCTTTGGTGTTGTCTCCTTTTTCATTATGGAAATGGAAATCTCACATTATTTCAAATATTTTGTTTATATCAATTAAAATTGTACTTATGTATTTATCTTTTATCTCACATATGATATAGGTTTTGATGTGTGTGAATAGATTTAACGTTTTATTTCTATGCACTACAACCATTTTTATATGGCTTAATTCACAACCATCGAGTTTAAGGGGATTTTTCTCGCCCTTGTGATAAATACCCACCAACAGAATTGATCCTCTTCTTCAATGCCAATGGATTCCTTCAAATAACCTTGAAGGTTAACTGAATGAGATAAACTATGCATAATTATTTGTATGGGTCATTGTGCATTCATCGCACACCAAGTAATACATGACTTTTTAAAAGAAACCTCTACATTATTTCTTCATGGTAATGCAAGTGTGGTTCCTACTTACCTATATTTTTCATTTTCAAACTAATGTCCCATCCATTACACACATAAACATATAGTCAAATGGGTTTATCTAGGGTGGTTGCGAGGAATCATGATTATCCTTCTTATCAAGGTTTGATTATAGAAAGTGACATGACGAGCTCATAATGTTGTAATGAATATGAACCTTGTTGAATAACTTACCCTTGCCTAGGGGCTAGAGGGTGGGATGTCTTGTTACATGATCATAAACACCAAACCATAATTCTTTTATTTGGATGAGTTCTAGAGTGTTTTAAATGACAATGGACAGTTTCAAATACAATGTTAAAATCAAACCTTTTTTAGGCCACTTATCTAAGAGAGGATTTGTTTTATGTATCCATATGATAAGTGAGCATTAGAACTTATATTCATATCTTGAGGATATTAATG
Organism: Pinus taeda; assembly: GCA_000404065.3. Classification (NCBI taxonomy): domain Eukaryota; kingdom Viridiplantae; phylum Streptophyta; class Pinopsida; order Pinales; family Pinaceae; genus Pinus; species Pinus taeda. Next base: position 30,348 of record APFE031209530.1, read on the forward strand.
TACAAATTCCTTGTAGATTCAAACTTCTAATTGTAATTTACTAAAACAATAGACTTGAATCTACTCTACTCATCATCGGAAAAAATTAATCAATTGAGAAATCATGAAGCATACAAGAGAAAGAATTGAATCAACACATTACACAATTATTTCTTGGGGAAAGCCACAGCTAAAAACCCCTACTATCTGTATATTTCATTAGTTAGAAAATATGAGAAGATTACAATACTTTTCTCAAGTCCGGGCAACCTCTGCACTATCTCTATTTGTCTCATTGGTTCCTAGACAAGCCTAGGCCAATACTTAACCAAATTTTGGCTTGTCCAAGTCCTTGTTTCCTTGCACTATTTACTTGGGAATTAGCCCCCTATTAATTAGGGAAATTCCTCAATGTGAATTGTGCAATCCTCATGGGCCTTTCTCTGGATGCATGCACCACCTATACAATTCAGATGATTATACAACTGATAGTACATTTCCCTTGAACTCCAATATCATTTGGTTAACTCTCAGATATTACATGCATGAGTTATTTATGAGTGAATCATTAGTTACATAGTTGAACACATGAAGCAACACCCCATTTTCTAACCTCCTCCATCATTTGGAACTAGTTTAACTAAATTTAACTCAGTTAAATTGAATTAATTAATTACAACTCAAAATAGACTCATTCAGGGCTCCTATAAAGTAGGAGACACTCTACATGACTCAAGTTAGACCCTCAACTCGAATTAACTAAGCCAACTAAGTCAAATTAACTTAGTTAACTCATACAAGTTGTCTTGTGATGTGGAATTACAATTGTATTCCTAATTTAATTCAAGGACAAAATTAAATCAAGATTTTCTTGTTGCATTTTCAACGATCCCTCCCAACAAGAAAATGATTACCAAATACCCCAATCTTTCCTCTATGGAAATCCAATTTTCCTCTTGATAGTGCCTTAATCAAGATGTTTGCGTCATGTTCCTCTGTAGGAATGTACTCAAGCAACAAGATTCTCCTCTGCACACAATCTCGTAGATGCTGATACTAGATGTCAACATGCTTGGACCGATCATGAAAATATACTCTCAGAGAATTTGATACATCTCTGGTTGTCACAGTAAATCATTATAGGATCCATCTGTTGACCAAATAATCCAACAAGGATCTTCCTCGTCTAGATAGCCTCACAAGTTGCTTGACTAGAAACCATGTACTTTTCTTCTGTCGAACTGCAATTGACCTCTCCTTCCTCCTGTACTAAGAAATTGTTGTTGACCCAATATTGAAAATTCCCCCTGATGTGCTCTTCCTGTCAGATGGACTCCTTGCCAAATATTTATCTATGAAGCCTTTCATCTTCACTCCCTCTGTATGTATGTACTAAAGCCCAAACTAAGTGATGTCTTTGAGGTATCTCAACACATGTTTAGTTGCCTTCCTAAAGAGTTTGGTTGGCTTAACCATTGCTTCTCTAAGTTGGTTAACTGCAAAACATATGTATGGTCTTGTGTTCACCAAATACATAAGTGAACCCACACACTTCCTATAAATAGTAGCCTTCACTACTTCACCTGAAGTAACATCTTCCTTCCTCCAATTTCCTGCTAGAGGAGTCTTCATGGGTTTGCTGCTCTCCATGTGGAACTTCTTCAATATCTCGTTGGCATACTTTCCCTGAGAGACAAACAGTTCCTCATCTTCTTGCCATACTTCCATACCAAGGAAATAATGCATGAGCTCCATATCCTTCATCTCGAATTCTCTTGCAAGATCCTCTTTGAAAAATTTGACGAGCTTCTCATCACCTGTTAGAATTAAATCGTCGACATATAATACTATAATCAATAATTTACCTTCAACCACAATATGGTAAAGGTTTACATCTACTTCATTTTTTATGAAGCCCAACCTGGTGAAATAGTTTCCAATCCTGGTGTACCAAGCACGGGGTGCTTGTTTCAATCCATGCAACACTCGCTTGAGTCTACACACACGCGACTCTCTGTTGAAGGTCTCAAATCCTCCTGGTTGCTCAATGTAGACCTCTTCCTCAATCATTCCGTTGAGGAATGTTATCTTCACATCCATCTGGTGTATCTTCCATCCCATTTGCACTGAAAGTGCTAGAATAGATATGATTGAAGAGTGCCTTGCTACTAGAGAAAATGTCTCCTCGTAATCAATTCCATCCACATGGGAGAATCTTGTGCCCACAATATGGCCTTGTGTTTCTCGACACTCCCATCTACTACTTGCTTTACCTTGTAAAACCAGCTAGAACTCACCACTGAGTTGTCTACTATTTTTGGGACCACATCCCAAACATTGTTTTTGATAATGGATTCATACTCCTCTATCATGGCATCAACCCATACTAGTTGTTGCACTGCTTCCTCGAATGAGAATGGCTCAATCTCTACACTCTCACTCATCAAAGATTCATACTCTGCCAGATCTTAAGCATTTGTTGTTGGAGGCTTAGGAATATCATTGTCTATGAATTCCTTCAACCTGTTGTCTTCTAACAATGCCTCCATCATGTCCTTCCAAGCAATATAGTTTGAACTACCCTCAAGGGAATATTTGAGTCTCAATCCATAGAATAACATCTTGTTGGCTCTAAAAAATGATACTACAAACTCGATTTCACCTGCGAAAGAAAAACTCATATTCTCCTCTTCTAAAGTGATTTTTTCTTTGATACCATGTAGAAATTCCTTGTAGATTCAAACTAATAATTGTAATTTACTAAAACAATAGACTTGAATCTAATCTACTCATCAGCAGAAACAATTAATCAATCGAGAAATCACGAAGCATACAAGAGAAAGAATTCAATCAACACATTACAAAATTATTTCCTAGGAAAATCCATGGCTTAAAAACCCTCCTATATGTATATTGCATTAGTCAGAAAAGATGAGAAGATTACAATGCTTTATGCACGCCCGAGAAACCTCTGCACTATCTCTATCTGACTTATTGCTTCGTAGACAATCCTAGGCCAATACTTAACCAAATTTTGGCTTGCCCAAGTCCCTATTTCCTTGCATTGTTTCCTTGGGAATTAGTCCACTATTAATTAGTGAAATTCCTCAATATGAATTACGCAATCCCCATAGGCCTTCCTGTGATTGCATGCACCAATTGTACAATTAGGATGATTATATAGCTTACACTACATTGCCCTTGAACTCCAATATCAAATAGGTAACTCTCATATCTAACATGCATGAGTTATTTATGAGTGAATCATGAGTTAACTAGTTGAACGCATGAAACAACACCCCATTGTTTGACCTCCTACTAGCTCCTCCATTAGTTGGAACTAGTTTAACTAAATTTAACTCAGTTAAACTAAATTAATTAATTACAACTCAAAATTAACTCAACTAGGACTCCTATAAAGTAGGAGACACACTACATGACTCAATTTAGACCCTCAACTCAAATTAACTAAGCCAACTAAGTCAAATTAACTTAGTTAACTCATACAAGTTATCTTGTGATGTGGAATTACAATTTTATTCCTAATTTAATTTAAGGACAAAATTAAATCAGGATTTTCTTGTTGCATTTTCAACAATCAAAATCATGTTTGACCATGGGAGTTATGTTTGTTGTAGATCTTATTAAAAAATAAGAAATTGTCTTAGACCTTGGGGCTTTTGTTGAACGCAGCTAATTTTATCGAAACACTATAGAAGCCATGAAGACAACCTATTTGCTTTATCGGGTTCTAGGAACATGAAAATTTGGCATGAGTGTACCCATATATTATTATATAGACTAATGTGTCTATAATTTGAAGATTCTTAAGGTTGAGACAAACACAAAGCTAAAGGAAATTTCTCATCAGGACAACCAAGTATGTGATTATTATTGAAGACATTGATTGCTCACTTTATTTGTAAAACCATACCAAAAATGTGTGACAAAGTGGGTATTTGAGCGTAATACATATTGTGTAGATCTAAGGATAAAATGAATTGTGTCACCTTCTCCATGTCTTACTTAAGAATCCCATCCAAGCATAAAAAATGTTGCTTCAAGCATTATGGTTGTAAATGATACATCTCATTATTCTTGGGCTTGCAATGAGGCGAAGGGAAATATGTCTAAGGAGCATTCTCAAATATTAGATACTTAAACATATTGTCATGCTGACATCTATGTTTCTAGAAACAAGGGATGTTATAGTTTGGGAAATGGAAATGATTAGAGTAAGGAATTGATTATGTAAAAGTTTGAATCAATAAAATCATAATTCTCATTGTTTGAATTTCAATTTTAGGTTTTGTGATGTTGAAAAGGTCTATTTTGAGTAGACTCGGACGTAATCTTAATCAAGAAAATTACAACTTATAGTTGATCTCAAGACCAATGAATTTTTTAGAGATTTACATTCAAGTATTAGTTATGTGTGTATTTTTTCTCTTAGTATCTATTGCAATAACAAGGATGTACTAACAATGTACTAAGTGGTCAAGAGGTCAACAAATGTTCTCAAATAGTAATACAATATTAATTACAAATGTTGTAAACATGTTAGATTTGTCAACATGTTAGATGCTTTTAAATAGATAGACTATGTTGAATGTGAAGAAAGAGATAACCTCATTTCCTTGAGATGCCTATTGTGTTTTTTTCACAATTTCATTGTACCACACATTTGCAGTTAAATTTTGCTAATAAGTTTTCAATACCATTTCAATTTACACCTCTAAACTATGAATAATTATTTTATTTTTTTACATGACATTATGATGAGTGTGAGATATAAACACATTAAACATAGGAATTAAATATAATAGGCATTAAATATAATGTTGATTATCATATCAACCAAAACAAAAAAATACAAATAAGAAATGAATTCAAGTGGGAATTTAAAAAGATAAAGTGTATGAACTTTTACTAATAAAATTATAGACTTGTGATGGATTTGATACTATGAAAAAATAAACCATATTTAAATATAATCAGAATAGAGATAATTTTAGTAGTGAGATATCAAAGACGAGTTATAGATTTTAAATAGAGTTGTCTTTAGCGTAGTTTTTTGGAAGCTTTTCCGGTGGGTTTTTTCAATCTAATTTCTCTAAAATCCCGCAGGAATTTATTGAAGTCACAAGCTTGATGGGTAATCCTTGCATAAAAGAAGTGCCCTAGGGGTTTTCCAGAGTGCTCAATCCATATATATAATCAAAAACCAGTTTAAATAACACAAATCAAGATCTCACCTCAAATTTTTTCGGCTGACACCAAAAAATCCAATAAATTATACTAAAAACAACTCCATTTTAAATTATAATTTTTTCTCATAATTTACGTCAATCTACCTATAATATAAACTTGGATACAAAGAGATTAGAAGTCTGAATGAGCATTGATAAATAATTTTTTATTCAAAATTTGAAAAACACAATTTTAATGTTAAATATTGGGAGATTAGAATTCTGAATGTGAACTTTTGCACATTGAAATATAAACTTTTTGAAAATTTAGTGCTTGGATGCACAGTTCAAGCGGTTGGGATGGTTGACTTTCCTGCTCCCCACCTGTGTTCAAATCCTGTTTTTATGTCCGCTCTACTCGGCAGCCTATGCGACTTATGTATGCGCTGCTCCGCAGCATATTTGACCATTACCAATCTGTACATATTGTATATAATGAAAAATTGTGAATTCTAAATTATATGTAACATCTAAATGAAGTACTCACCCCCCTCTTTTTAAAAACTTTTTGGAAATTTTAATCTTGGATATCGGGAGAATAGAAATCTGCTGCTACACATTGAAGAATTATTTTTTTTGCCACGATTTTTTATTAAAAAAATATAATTATAATATCAGATATGATGAGAATAGAAAACCTGAATGCGAGCTGGTGAGTTGGTACACATTGAAGAATGGAGTAGTCTATTCATTCTGCGAAATGCAAATCCGTTAGTCGGTATTTTCAGCTTTTCCGGTACTGAGACGTCCCCCCACACCCGCACTCTCCCCCTTCGGTCCCATCTCCCTTCCGCCGCCTAAGACTCTGCAGACCGGATACCCATGCACAACATGCACATCTATGGAGCATCCTATCACCCCTGTTGCCATCAACATACACATTCATTGAGCATTGCTAACATCATTATCAAGATATGTATTCATGAGAGGTATATGCGCTATCTCTATTTGTAGAGTTATAGCTTTATTAATTTATTCGGTAGTATATTTTAGTAATTAAATTTAACCACATACAAAATCTAATGGATAACATATACTATTCCAATACATTAATGGAATTATTCATATTTATTGTCCATTACCACCTTCGTACTAATATCTGGTAAAGAAAACATGTAAGAGATTTCCGAAACATAATCCCTCTCATTTCAATTTTAAATTTCAAAATTTGAATTTCATGAATACCTTGGAGGCAGAATAATAAAAAAATTGATGGCCACACAAAATATGCACAACATTTTGGATTGATAATTATAATATCTGCTAATTACAGTGTCAATTAATGAATGCACATTAATGGAATTATTCATATTTATTTTCCATTACCACCTTCGTACTAATATCATGTAAAAAAAACATGTAAGAAATTTCCAAAACATAATCCCTCCCATTTCAATTTTGAATTTCAAAATTTGAATTTCATGAATACCTTGGAGGCAGAATAATAAAAAAATTGATGGCCACACAAAATATGCACAACATTTTGGATTGATAATTATAATATCTGCTAATTACAGTGTCAATTAATGAATGCTTTTTTTCGTAATATTGTTTTAAATTATTGTTTATTATTTTTTAAAATTAAAATACAAATTATTAATTATAAAGAATTTAAGTTATTTTAACTTAATTTAATGATAGATGAAATGGATTTTAATTTTGGATTTTTCTTCTCAATTTTAATAAAATTTGATAGAGGTTTTTAAAAATTTCTAATTTAATTAGGTTTAATATGTAAAATTTTGAGTTTCTAAGAGACTTTCTAAAGCATTGAATCTATTTATGTATTTAAAAAGGTATTTTAATAACAAAAAAATCAATCTTGCTTGAAACAGTAAATATTTTTATAAATTATAAATGATTTTTTTATAATTAAATGGTTTAATAATATTTGATAAATTATTATATTTAAATAGTATTATAATTAAAATAATAATATGAAGTATAATATATTTTTATACAACACATAATCTTATTTTTTCAATAAGAATTTAATCTTCTAACCTTTTAATAAAACTTTGATCTTTTATTTAAAAATGTGTATCATTATCATTTACAATTTTAAAAATACATTTCTAATTACATTCATAATAATTATTACAACCATGTAGACTCGAATCTATTTTACTAGACCAATTTTGAGTTTGCGAGAATGACTAGCTATACAAAGGGTACGAGGTCCAACTACATTTCTCACAACCAGGAATGGCCCAATAATGAAGACATGTAGTAATAGCTAAAATAGAGACCACACTAGCACAATGCCACTAGGGGCCTTTCAAGCCTATTCAAGTATTTTGTTTTTCTTAATAATCCTTAAAAATCTTGACAGAAATATACTAGAGGAAATTAAAAGGAAAGTCTTGTAGATTACGGAAAGCCCAAAAATAGAAAGGGATTGCCTGATCTCGTATGGAGAGGTGAGTCACACCAACTTGCCTTATCTATGCCCATGTCCTCTAGATAAAACATGTAGAGTAGCTCAACAGTTCCTTGTATGTCCACACCCTTTGTAGTCTTCCATCACAATTTTCACAGCTCAATACACCATGTAGCCCCCAACGCAGACTCCCCTCTGCATCCTGCTAAGACTATCATCAGGGAATGTTCTCTAAACCTCATCCATTGTCACTTCCAAAATGCTACCCTTTAGATTTTCTCCATGGTTCCTCTCTTGCAGTAGGGAAATAGGGAAACGGCCTAAGTTTTCCCTGTGAAACTTTGTAAACTACTAACACTCATCGCCAACTCTGCATTCTACAAAAGCATCTCCATTACACATGATAGCATCATGTGGTTATGCACGTAAGGGGGCAGCAACGACACCCCTTGCATTTGCTCCCTAGTCGTCTCCATGGTGGTGTGCACAACTCTAGATCCACCCATTACCCTCTGATTCCACTCCCATCACGAGAATTTCAGAACATTTAATTAATAAACATATAAAAACTAATAAATTTAATTAATAAACTAATAATTAAAATTAAAAATATTTTCTAATATAAAAATGTGAATATATACTTAATATGAATAGTAACTATAAATTAAAATATTAATATGATTTGGAGGATGTGCATCACCTATTTCTTGGGTACCCATTTGCATTTGTGGTATGGGAGGGAGTGATGCAACTATTAAGCATTGACAACATATCGATGAAGGGTTCATTAAAGGATTGTCTCTCTTTCTGGTTTGACTCCAAAAAGGAGCATGGTGCATTGCCCTATACATTGTTTGGAGCATATGGTGTAGCCGGAATCATAAGATATTTTTAACAAAAAGAGACATATGTCAAGAGGACTATGATTAACATTATTGCATATTATGGAGAGGTCGGTCCCAGAAAAAAGAAACAAATTAAGAGATCGATTCAACTAAGAGACATATGGAAGAAGTGCCTTGTTGGATTTTTTGGCGGGGCATGCACACAAAGGCAATGTGGATGTGGGGCATATATATTTGGGATCCCAACAAATGCTATCATCTTTGGTGGGAGGGTGTAAATGGTACAAATGGTCAAGCATAAATAATTTCTTTGTGGGGAATTATGACATGTGCTAAGTGGTTGGGCATTGAGGTTATTCATGTGTTTGGGGATTCAAAAGGTATCATCGACTGGGTCAAGGGGTCTTCTAATTTTCAACCATCTTATTATTTCCAACTGGATGAGGTGTATTCGTACTTTGGAGATGTAATTTCAAAAAATCACATTTATGCACATCTACATGGAATAGAATTGAGTTACAAACACTTTGTCAAAGAGAGGAGTGTCGAATAAAGCGAGCGTGATCTAATTTGCTGCTTTTGACCATGATTTTTTGACAAATTCAAGGAGCATAAACATCATGTAATGGCAGAGCATCAACATCGTGTAATGGCAGTGAAGGCACATAGGCTCTAAGATCATTATATGTTTTCTTTTGATGGCATCCAAGAGTTAAAGTGATTCATAAATTTTCATGGATATTCCACTGGATAGTTTATCACAAGAGATTTGATAACAATATATTAAAATTTTAAATTCCTGCACTATTACAGTTTTATTAAAACCCTAGATATGTAAATTTAATTATAATTAATGAATGCAAGTGAATGGAAATTATGCATAAAAGTAGAGAATGACAAAATCAGCTCACACATACACATAAGACACAATATATGCCCTTAATAGAGCGCTCACACATACACATAAGACACAATATATGCCCTGTTCGAGAGAAAAAAAAATGGAAGGTGAGGTCGCTTCACTCTCTTTCTCTATCTGGAAAATAAGGCTGGAGATACAAAGAAGTAATGCTTGTAGCTTGTGGGCTGCTAAAGTGCATAGATCCTCTTTCTGTACTCTACCTCCTATCTCTCCTGGCTATCGTTGCTCAACTATGGAACAAAATTCTCTCGAAAGAATGGAATGCCTCTTCCTCCCAGTGGCCCGGTTATAACACATCCTGATAGCCTACTAGTGGGTAAGTTTGACTACATCAACTTTTTACTAGAGTTACAATATAGACTCTTTTAGAGCCTTTTACATCACAAACACGTGACTATTCCCTTTTCCATGAATAATGGGGGCTGACGCGGCATTCTCTCCAACCATGGTGGTGAAAATAGGAAGGTCAACTTCTAAGTGGTATAATGTTTGCATACATACTCTGATTGACATGCTTTTTTTGTCGTTGGAAAGATCTATATGTGTAGAACAACCTGAAAAGGTGTTTCACTAAAGCAACAAAGTTTAACTGCCAAAAAATGTCGTTTGATGCCTCAAAAAGCTTCGAGAAGGTTTCAAACCCCATTTTGCCAAACTGGGTCCCACCGGTAAAAGCAGTCCCATGAGATGATTCCTTCACTTTTTCCACTCCAAATACATCAAGATGGATGAAAAATAATATAATTATCCAATCCAGATCATAAAAACTATGGTTGAACAAGCATTTTTGTGATAATAGTTTTTCTTTGTTCTGTTAGCAATTTTGTTAGGCAGATTAGATAAAGGTGGGTTTTGTAATCTTGGTTGATAGTTGTAACATATATATCTAGTAAATGTGTATAAGGATAGGAGGTCAATTAGAGAAAGGAGGATTTTCTAGATGACAAAGGTGAACAATATTTTGAAGCTCAGAAATAGAAATGGATTACACGGTCTCATTTGCAGAGGTGAGTCACACCAACTTGCCTTCTCTATGCCCATGTCTTCTAGATAAAAACATGAAAAGAAGCTTAAAACTCACTTATCTATCCACACCCTCTATAGTCTTCAACCATAAATTTCGTAGCTCAATACACCATGCAACCCCCAACACAGACTCCCCTCTACATCCTACCAAGATTATCATCAGGGAATGTTCCCTAAACCTTGCACATTGTTTTTCCAAAATTCTCCCTTTCATATTTCCCCCCTGGTTCCTCTCTTGCAGCAAGGAAACAGGGAAATATCCTAAGGTTTCCCTATGTAACTCTATAAACTGCAAACACTCCCTACCAATTATGCATTATATAAAAGCCTCTCCATTACATAGGATAGAATCATATGGTTACCGATGCGAGGGGGTGGTCATGCCACCCTCTGCATTTACTCCCTAATCGTGTCTAGGGTGATGTGCATGGCTCGCAATCCACCCATTACCCTCTGATTCCACCCCCATCAGGGGAATTTCAGAACATATAATAATAAACATAGAAAAACTTAATAAATTTAATTAATAAACAATAACTAAAAATAAAAGTATTTCTAAATATACAAAGGTGAAATATATACTTAATGTGAATAGTAACTATAAATTAAAATATTAATATGATTTGGAGGATGTGCGTCACCTATTTCTTGTGTGCCCTTTTGGATCTGTTGTATGGGAGGGAATGATACAATTATTAAGCATTTGTAACACCCTCCTCTCACATCTACCCAAGCAACCGACCAGTTGGGGTAAACATGCAACGAGAGGCCACTATGATATGATTCAACTTCCTAAGTCATGCCAAGGAAGTGAAACTGACATAAACACACAATACATACATTCAACATCAACTTTAGGACCCTCAAGAACCAGTCCAACACTTTAGACAACTTGCCCTTGGGTCCCACTAAGCTTTTGGACAACTTAAGCCTTAGTCACTCTCATGCTATAGGCATGACAACGTCCAAAAACCAAAATCCGCTCTCATGGGCTTGTCTGCTAGCGTCCAGGGACTCATTTAGTCAGTGTTATGCCAGCTTCCCCGGGATTTGAGCCACTTTTTCAGGCCGAGAGCCCAAGTCACTGCCCAAAATTGAACCATCCCTTTGGAACATTAAATAACATGGAAATGATAGTACTTAAGAAAATACTTGTTTAAGACGTTGACTAGACCCCTACTAGCCATGACAATCATTTTGTCAGACATATCACGAATATGTAAACTACATGTGTAAATAACATATATGAGCATAGGGGTCTCATACTTATCTGAGATTCGCCATGAAGCATTGATGCCTCAACACATTAACTTCCATTCCATCCATTAGACCATAGATACATTGTTCATTCATATACAAGGAGAAACATGATGAGAGCCATATATAATTGTTGTCATAAAACATATACATAACCAACATAATAGGGACAAAAATACCAATGAAATCACCACCATATAAACCTCATATAATCTAGTATAATTCTCATAGCAATACAACAAGAAATAAACTCTTATTGATGATTCAAAATCCAACTTGAGATGGGACTTCCATGTTCCACCTGACTGTAGAATGGCTTAGCCAAATATCTCTTCAGCCATTCACCCCCGTGTCATATTCCAAGCATGAATGTGGGATCTCATAGAACACATCAATTAAAACTCATCTAGGGCTTCCAGAGGCCATCCACGTCACGGTCGTACATCACAAAACCATCATCAGATTAGTCTCTATCCCATCTATCCAAGGCTGCAGGGTGTTTGTTCCAACCTAGCTTCCAGGACTAGTAACTCAACCTACGGTTGTTACAGGGCTTCAGATCATTTTTCTAACCAAGGCTTTAGGACTAGTAACTCAAACCACAACTTATACAGGGCTCCAGAGTGTTTGTCCAACCAAGGCTCTAGGACTAGTAACTCAACCCACCAAGGGCTCCAAAGCATTTTTCCAACCAATGATTCATGAATAATAACTCAACCCAAGTTGTTACAGGGCTCTAGAGAATTTTTCCAACGAAGGCTCCAGGACTAATAACTCAACCCAACCATTATAGGGCTTCTAGAGCATTTGTCCAACCAAGGCTTCTGGAACTAGTAACTCAACCCAAGTTAAGGAAATCTAAGAACCAACCAAAAGCACAACAAGGAAATAAACCCACAAACTCCATGGTTATCCAAGAAATGGAAAGTCTAGCCAATCCACTGTCAATCTAGGCAATCCTCCATGCCAATGAGAGATCATAATCAAGAAACCACATGCATGTGCCATGCATGTTGAAACTAGTGAGGAAAATATACATGCAACTCGGTACCTGCAAGCAAACCCCGTTGTAGTTGTTGATCCCGATGTCCTCTTGTACTTTCCTGCTATCCTTTGCCTTCTTGCTCCAATAATCTAAGTATGCCACACCCTCCAAGTGTTCTCTAAGGAAATGCTAAGTCTCCAAGAATATGTGATGAGGGGCTCATGTCCCAAGTGTCGTAAAATGCTCAAAATTGAAAGTGCTTGGAATTGGCTTGAACCTAAATGAACTGATAGAGCTCGTCCTCCCGATTCCGGCACCGTAAACGGTTCGAAAAATGGTCGCTGTATGTGAAAGTTACGTTAAAAACAAAATCGCCCAATAACCCTTAATTTTTGAATTTTCAAAAAAAAAAAATTTAAAAAGAATATTCCTTGGAATATTCCACGAAATATTCCTTGGAATATTCCATGGAATATTCCATGGAATATTCCATAGAATATTCCATGGAATATTCCATAGAATATTCCACAAAATATTCCTTGGAATATTCTATTAGGACGGGCCAATCAGAGGTCGCCACGTGGCAAGCCCAGAGGCCGCCACGTGGTTCAGATGACGTAAGCAGTGGGAGAGCGCATATGTAAAAGTTCAGTGGGTTGTGGATTGAACCCCCGACCTACCTTGCACAAAGTCTACAGGTTACCAACGCGCCACAACATCAGGAATTGAAATTTAATGGGAACATTTAATATTTAAGTTTTGAATTTGGGATGCGGCGGGAAGAAAAGGGGCCAGCCCCATGCCATATGCCCAAGCGCCCGAAACCGGGGCCAAACCAAATAGCTGGCACAGAATCCAAGAATAACCGTCGAGTTACTGAGCGTGGTCACATGCGGAAATTTCGGTCAATTAACTGCAGTTATAGTTGGCGGATTTTTGGCAGAGCACCAAATTTGGTGGTCCCGCCATAATTGGCGGAACTTAACTAAAGTTAGTTGGAGTTCTTTTAGGAGAAACTGGCAGTTGGGAGTAAATAGCCATAACTTTGGCTAGGAAAGGCGGTTTTGGACGAATTGTTTTTTGATTTTGGGTATTTTGGACGTTCTGAAGCCATTGGCATAGGTCTTTCAGCCATCAGAGGTCATTTGCATAGGTTTTGGAGCCATGGAAGTTCTAGGAGCCACCAGGGCCCAGTATTGTGAGAACTGTTTCAGGTTGCAGGTATCCATTGGAGGTGAACCAGCATTCAATCCTGAAGGATTCATGTGTTCTGAATCTGATTTTACAGACTATTTCACATGTAGAGACTTCTATTCAGCTGTAAATTCATTTTGATCATTTAATTAAAACGAGGACTAGCCCATTTGGGAGCCTTGGACCCAGCAGACATAGCCCAGGAGGGGTGAACTGCTTCATCAACTTCTTTTGCATCTGTGGTTGATTTATTTTGCAGAACAAATTCATTTTAATGTGTTAAATAGTAAAAGGAAATAATTTTGCTATGCTTGAATGGATCATGAACAACTGAAAATTTCATTTGTTTCTTTACTGCAAGACATGGGAATCTTTTAAACATGTTTACTACTGAATTGAATACCTTGCAAACCTTTTTCAAGTAGTTTCAAATCCAGATCAATATGAGAGAGAGAGAGAGAATAGAAGAGAGCTCAACCAAAACCTGTCAGAATCTTACCCACTAATCCTCATAAGCCTTTTTATCAATGAGGTCTCTATTTTCTTCATTTTCCATTATTTTCCTTCAATTTCCTCCTCACATGAAACCTGTGACCTTTTAGCTTCCTTTTTCTCCTAATTTCCATTATTTACATAAATAAATGTGCCAAAAATGCCATATTTCCTTTGTAAATACTTAGCCATTGCCTTTGCCAATTTCTTTAGCCATAATAAACTGAATCAACACCCACTAGGATGTTTCCCCCACCATTTAGCTTGGAATATATGTCCCATCATCTGTGGCCATATATATATTTTTGCATGAAATTTTCACCAGGATTATTACAGAACCCTCCCCCTTGGGGGAACACCATCCTCAGTGTTCAATGACACCTATAACCAACAAGACTGTTGAAAATAAAAGCATATTTTCCATGGAGCTTTATAACACAACTCATTGCAATATTTACAATGATCAAAGTTGAAACATGACAATAATATTGTTTTCTAGAGATTTATAACATAGCTCATTACAGTATTTACAATAACCACATATACACATACACATTTGCTTCAACCAACAAATAACCATATTGTCTATGGAGCTTTATAAATCCATCTCAATACAATATTTACAATAATATACACATATGCACATTTTCTCAACCAGCAAATAAAAAGGATACGATGCCTGCATCTACAACAAGAGAATCTACAGGTGTACACCTCCACCCTCGAAGTAATACCAGGATTCACCTCCTTTACAGGAAGTCCAAAATCCACTACAAAATCAAATCTACATCCAATGTCTAACGCTATAATCCCATGTGACCTGTCCTCTCAGTGAACAATTACTAGCTCATTGTTCCAGGTTGCACTCCCAATGTGCATTTGATTCCATCTAGTAATGCTAATGACCAAAACAATTAATCCCTGGTCTTCCCTTCTCTTCTACACAGTCCCTCGGACAATCTGGTCACCCCTTCCATGTAGTCACTCACCTTCCAAGTTCCTCTGGCACCCCCATCTCGAACATTCCATCCCTTGGCAAGGCTTCCTCGCATCGGAAGATACAAAAACCAAGGCATATCCTTGCCTTAAAACCATCATACCGGTCATAGCATGCTCATGGAAATCAATGGACATTATTGGGTACCAATATCCCACAATGGCCTTGCTACTGAAGTGTTCTACCAACATACTATTGCATGTTCCAATTTCTTTCACTACTTCCGCTAATTCTTGCAGTCAATTTCAACCACCCAATCGGGCATGTTCATGCATTCCTATACCAAGCACATAATTTCCATTCGATTCAAAATAAATTGAAATAACTTCAATTCATATCTCATTGGTAGCTCGTCAATAAGGTACATTTGCAATCATGTTTACTTCCTTTCACAACAAGTCAAACTAGCATCTTTGACCAAATCATCATGTATAAACATATCACATCAGGTCAACCATCATAGATCAACATCATAAATCACTTCTAACCATCATAAACTAGAATCATAGCTCACATGAAATGATCATAGACCATAATCATAAATCACATGCATAATAAAACTGAAATAAACTATTGATACTTATCCAGTAATCAATCCTTGACTTCCACCTTTATCCTTATTCTGTATGCACACTGGATTAGTTTCCATACTCGGGAAACACCCAGTGCCTTTTCCTCAACCGTGTGCACACACACATAGTGTACATCCCTCACATACAACCACACACGACATACCACACCATGAAATATATGCATCTACACCTAACATACAACACATACACCTACACCCAGTGTACAACACAACATGATACATACACATTCACCTAGTGTAAAACAAAACACAACATGTATATGTACATAATGTACATCACAAGACATGCATTCGCACACAACATGTGACACCACAAATGCATACACATACACCCGATACACTACAACTCATACATATATACCCAATGTACAACGCCAAACAATACATGTACCTACACCTAGTGTACAACACAACAAAATACATGTACTACACAAATTAAAACATAAGGAATACACATGTCATGATACCACGACTACACAATGCACATACATAGTACCACATGCCTGTAACACATCATGAACGACATGCACACAATACCACACGTACACTAATACACCAGTACCATATGTACAACATGTACACAGTACCACCTGTACAGCGCACCACATGCACAACATGTGCATAGCATCACATATACACGACACCACCTGCATAAAATGTACACAATGCCAGATATACACTGCACCACCAGTACAATGTGTACACAATACCACTTGTACACAGTACCACATGCATGACATGTACACGACACCACATGTACACAACGCCACATGCACGACATGTACACAACACTACCTACACACAACGCCACTTGTACAACATGTACACAACACTATATGCACACAGTACCACATGTACAATCATGCACATAACACCATATGTACCTAGCACCACCTATACAACATGCATGCAACACCACAGGTGCATAGCACTGCATATCCAACATGTACATAGCATCATCTATACACATCAATGCATATACGACCTATACATAGCACCATACATATCCAACATGTGCACAACACCATATGCACATAACAACACATATCCATCATGTACATAGGATTGTCTATACCCAACACGATACATGCAACATTCACACAACACTATCTTTATCACCTTGTACATAACATTGCGTAAAAAACATGTACACACATTATATATACACTACACCACATGCACACAACATCACAAATGCAACATGTACAACATAGACAACATATGCACAACAATAGTACCACACATCCAAAACCACATTATATCTACCAGGTAACCTTGCTTTCAATATCTCTCCACCATCCATGCTTATTCTAGCATGCCACAGACCACACGGATTTCATTCTACTGATGCATTCATTGGTATAACATGTCCATAACATAGACATAATATAATCATATAATATCAACTCATAACCACATGATATTGACCTTGTAGATGTGTCAGGCTACTCTTCCCACTTGATTCAGCATGAACCAGGAATCTCTTCATGCCATTCACCTGCATAAGAAAACATTCCTCCACACAAATGATCCCTGACAAGCCTGTCAGATAGTGACATAGATACGTACATACATACATATATAATCATTAGCATAAAAAATTCATCAACCTGTCAGACAATGATAGACATACATACATGTATACATATATAAACATCAGCATAATCATGATCTTAACATAATTACCAAATAACATAAGGCCTAGGTTAAGAGAACTTCATTTATTCATGCACAACATTGAGAAGAATCATTCCAAACATAGCCAAGGAATCTAACACCTCAGATCCATTTACTTCACCTTTTCTAGTTACCTTTCACATGTTTGTACTGCCACCATCTGTTTACCACTATGGACCAACTGGTCCAACCGACTGTCATAGTCTTACCTTCCATTTCACTTACTCATGCATAGATCTTTATCTAAGTCTTACATTGCCTATTGGGTACCACATATCTCTTCCTGAGCTCCATTAACTTTCCTCTTTCCCAAACAATTCCCAAAATGTAAAACATAAAAGGCAATACCAAGAAACAACCAAGAAGAAAACCATGAAAACCAACAAACACAACACCACAATAAAATGGCAAATTTATGCACCATACACAATAAAAATTGAAAATCAAGAGGAACAATCAAAAAATACTAAAAGCACATGAATAATAACAGACACCATGACTCAATATCCATGGTTCCCAAGGAAATCTCAACCAAAGCCTTCTTCAAAATTTCATGGCAATTTCTTTGCCATCCAATCCCTTGCATCATACCGCCATAAACACATAATTGTTATTTCATAAATAAATATAACCACACACCATATACCTTATCTTGTTGTGCCAAGCAAATTTCCTTGTAGCTGAACACGTCCATGTCGTCTCTCAAGGGACTCTAATTCCCTTGAGAAATCCACCTGTAACTAGAGACTAACTAATATACTTGTCAATTACATGTCCATGAATCTCGCACATATCCACATAATGTCAGACAATATTAAGGTTAAGGAGGCTTCCTGTATGCAAAGCACTCATTCATTTGGAATTAGGGTTTCCAAACATAGCCAAAGAAATTCTTGCCCAAACCCTTTCTTTTACCTTTTTACTTTGTTGCAATCAAGGCTCGTTATGCATTGTCACATCACCCAAATGTTAGTTATATAAACACATCATCTATTACCTTTTCATACTAATACCAAGCATGTTTCCTGCAACTGCTCACACATGTCAACCACATGTTCCAAATATCAAGACAATCATATCTATCAATTTTAAATCAACTTTTACAAACAACCATGTCATAACCAATAGTCAACTCATAGTCATTAGACATAATGCTACAACTTTCAACTACATTCAAGTACATATCAATTGTCTCAAAACATGTGTTAGTACAATCATCTTAAAACAACATCATTGGAACACATACTCATATTATGAAATTCATCAAACATTCAACCAACTTGCAAGCATACCATGTTAAATAAATCATCTAGATGACATAAGAGACACCAAACACTCGAACACCAAATAGATGACATAATCAACAATGGAACACCAAGTATACTACATAATCAAACTCATACCTTAGTGTATCTCAGGGGAGGCTATCTTATTTACACAATTAATCTAGTTAGCACGATATAACTTTACAACATATCAACTCAAACATAGATAAGATCACAATATCCAAAATAATCACTAACTAACATGTTCACATCCTAAACTCATACACAATTATCATTCATGCATAGAAATCGCATATGATGATCAATCTATATTAGTACAACACCATATCACAAATATGTCGGCTCATACTTGAATTTCATAACCCTAACCATCTACATAAGCCAATCCAACTTAGTATGATACATATAACATCAATATCTTAATGTAACAACACTAATCATCAAGTTACTAGCATATAACAACAAAACGTTAACCTATCATGCTCATCAACAACATATAACATAATCATCAAGTTATCTAATATAAAACAACAATAGAAATGCATACAACTATAGGTTACTATCATTCTTGATTGTCCGATACATGTGCCTATGACTATATTAATCAACTATCCTCTATCATGTATGTAACCATAACATCAAAATACACATACATAAACCTAATGTATATAACCCTAATGCATATAACAATCCTTAACTTACTCACCTGCATGCCCAACATGCAAACCTGTATGACGATTTTCTCTTATCCCAAATTATAATGCTTCAACCTCATTATGATGATTTGCATCTCCTACTTTATCTCAGCCAACACATTAACATCATAACAACCAATAGTATAATGATGGCCTAAATTGCATATAATGACTTCAAAAGGCATGTTTGACCTACTATTCATGCACAACTATAACCAAGACCATACATGCATAACGACTACATATAGATGTATAACGCATGAGTACAAAACCATATACACATCATTCTAGCTAAGGTTCATCCATTAATGCATGACCATATCAACTACACAAACCATGACCTCATGCATGAAAAAAACAACCACATCACGTGCACTTGATAACATGTGAACACTGACGTGCATAACAAATGCATATACAACCATACACTCATGACGACACATCCTATCAACAACATCATCAACTGCCACATGGCGACATCACTACAATCATGATCAACACCATGCAAATGCAACAAGAACATGGACTACATGCATAAGCTACACACATGCAATCAACATGAATGCATGACCAACACACAAGCCATCCAGTACGAGGGGTGAACCATGCTCTGATACCACTTTGTAATACCCTCCTCCCACATCTACCCAAGAAACCGGATAGTTGGGGTAAACATGCAACGAGAGGCCACTATGATATGATTCGACCTCCTAAGTCACATTAAGGAAGTGGAACCAATGGAAACAGACCTTACATACATTCAACATCAGCTTTAGGGCCCTCAGGAACCAGTCCAACACTTTAGACAACTTGCCCTTGGGTCCCACTAATCTTTTGGACAACTTAAGCCTCAATCGCTCTTATGCTATAGGCATGACAACGTCCAGAAACCTAGAGTCGCTATCACAGGCTTGCCTGCCAGTGTCCAGGGACTCATTTAGTTAGTTCTATGCTAGCGTCCCCAGGATTTGGGCCATCTTTTCAGACGTAGAGCCTAGGTCACTGCCCAAAATTGAACCATCTCTTCAGAATGGTAAAATGACATGGAAATGACATTACTAAAGCAAATAGTTGTTTAATACCTTGAATTGACCCCTATTATCCATGACAAGCATTTCGTCAAACATATCATGAATATGTAAACTACAGGTGTAAATAACATATTTGAGCATAAGGGTCTCATACTTATCTGAGATTCACCATGAAGCATTGATGCCTCAACACGTTAACTTCCATTCCATCCATTAGACCATAGGTACATTGTTCATTCATATACAAGGAGAAACATAATGAGAGGCATACATAGTTGTTGTCATAAAACATATACATAACCAGCATAATAGGGACATAAATACAAATGAACTCACCGCTATATAAACCTCATATAATCTAGTATAATGCTCATAGAAATACAATGAAAAATACCTCTTATTGATGATGCAAAATCCAACCCGAGATGGGACTCCCACATTCCACCCGATCGTAGAATGGCTGAGCCAAACTCTCTTTAGCCATTCACCCCTATGCCATGTTCCAAGCATGAATGTGGGATCTCATAGAACACATCAATCAAAACTCATCCAAGGCTTCCAGAGGCCATCCACATCAACCCATCAAACAGTGATTCCACCTCACAGTCGGCAATCACAAAACCATCATCAGATCGGTCTTTATCCCAACCATGCAGGGCTCTAGAGTGTTTGTTCCAACCTAGCTTCCAAGATTATTAACTCAACCCATGACTGTTATAGGGCTCCAGAGCGTTTTTCCAACCAAGACTCCAGGACTAGTATCTCAAACCACAACTTATACAGGGCTCCAAAGTGTTTGTCCAACCAAGGCTCTAGGACTAGTGTTAGGGTCCTATAATTTATAGGATCAATTGAGGATTATCTATTAATTTTTATGATATGAGATATTGTAAATAATGTTTTATTCTGCAAATTATTTCTAGGAAAAGAGAAATAAAAACAAAAACAAAAATGAAAGGGGATATAGAAAAAATGATATATGTGTGTGTGTGTGTGTGTGTGTGTGTGTGTGTGAGAGAGAGAGAGAGAGAGAGAGAGAGAGAAACAAAAAAATGAAAATATGAAAATATGAAAATAGCCCCAATAAGTGAGCCAGTTCAAATGCCACTTTAATTCAAAAAAAGAGATATATTGAAAAAATAAAAAATATATGATGAAATACCCCTTAGAAAATAAAAATATGTGTAGCTAGTCTAAATGCTGCATTTGATTTAAATAATTTGTTTTATTATTTAATCGCACCGTTTAAGCACGATTAGATTAGTTTAATAAAGTGTGTTTAATTAATTAATTGCATAGTTTAAGAGCAACTAATTAAATGTTAATAAAGTTATATTTTATATGACATTTTTTTGTCATTTCGTAATAAGCATGGGGCTACAAACAAGGGTCGTGATCTAACCCACCAGGATCAACAACGGCCGATCACTTCGAACAACCCCCTCCCCCACCCCTCTGATAATTAATCAAGGGGGGGTGTCTAAGAAATTGATTCCCCAAATCCATCTTTTGCGACATGGCACTCTCTAGCGAACTTCGAAACACCCCCCCACCACTCTCCTGTTTTATTGTATTTAAAATTAGAGAAATTTAGTTTTGTTAGAGGACCCTAGGATGGAGCCTCACACGTGGTATCAGAGCCAATTTTCAACTCTTCGGGACTTTATAGGCCCTATGCACTTGCTTCAACATACTAAAATTCATGGTCTAATATTTTGAGTAGACACTTTAACCATCACCATAGACAAAAGTTATGAGAAAACTTGTTAAATACTTTCCAAGAAGTTTACTGTTTTTTTCAAAAAGCCTCCAAAACCTGCAAAATGGTTTCTTGCTCATATGAAATAATTCAAATGTATTACAAATATTATAATTAGTTGTATTACAAATGATAAAATTGAGTTTTTCCCAAGTTTCAGTCAATTCAAACTACTGTGGTAGCTAGATAGGCCTAGCTAATAAGTTTATACAGAGCTGGTAATTACATAGACCAAAGACATATAGTGGGTCTTTTTGTCTGCCCATATAACTATAGCATAGAATTTCTATTAGATTCCTTGTGATGCAAAGTGCTAATTCTATCTATAATGCAAAGCACCAATCTCCCCTCTGCATTTCGGTATTTCATATCTATCTTTCCAATATCAACCCAGTTTCCCTATTAGATATAGATACAAAGCCATTCCCATCACATTGTCTTTGGCATTTAAACCAAAAGATTTGGGTTGATTCTCTATACACTGGTTATTTCATATCTATTTTTTTCATTATCAACACAGTTTCCTTTTTCTTCATTATCAACCTAGTTTCCTTATTAGATATAGATACAAAAACCTTTAACACTGCATTGTCTTTAACATCTAAACCAAGATATTCATTACATTGGTGTTTGGTTGGTTAAACTGGAGTTAAGTGGGTGTCAAGGAAGCTATGATGGGATCACTACAATTGGGCAGTGTTGTGTGATGCTTGAAGAGTTGACCTTCTTTAAGCATGGCCTTGACCAGGGTTGGACTGCATCATTATACTTCTGCAGTAACTTGAAGACTCTCAGGCTTAAGAGATGTGGGATAATTGACCCCTACCATGGTCCAGTGGAGCACTTGGTGTGTTTCCCTGCAATAAAAAAACTTCAAATCCAACATTGTAATGTGAGGGATGAGAAGGGTTTTGCTACATTGCTTGTGGTTTGTGGGTCTGTGAGAGAGCTTGAGTTTCAAGACTGTTGGGGTTTGGAGGATGACATTTTCAGTCTTGCTATAAATTGTAGGAGGGTTAAATGCGTCTCCCTTGAGTTTGTTCTTTGCTAACTATGGGGGTTGGAGGAAAGTTATTAAAGATTTAGTACTTGTATTTGTATTGGCATATATCCACACAAATATAGAGCAAACATAATCATTATAACATTGACTCACGAGGACTGAGGAAGAAGGTAATGTAGGCAAAATGCAACTCATAAAATGGGGGAAGAGGGGTTGAACTAGAAGAATGGTGAATATTCTGAAAATGATCTGACACTTTTACTAAGTGATGACATCCTATTAAGAATCTTCAACAAATTGCCTCAAAACCTCCCTTATTGCTCGTTTGCCGCAAATGGCTCCGGTTACATGGCCTGCTCCACCACAGCATAAAGCTACATGACTGGTCCTTTTTAGAGGAGGTCCACATGACCTCAAGATTCCCCAAACTCACCCATGTCGATTTGGTATCGGCCTCCATTCCATCACCACAAAATGCTTACATTTTTCTCACCTAAGAGTCCCTAACCATCGCTCTCGACTCTGACTCTAAAGAATAGTTCATTCCATATGAAAAATAGTTAATCCGCGCCCCCCCCCCCCCCCCTCGCTTGACCGGGGGCTGAAGCTCCTGGCCCAAGGATGCCTAGGTCTACAAAAGTTATGCATTGTAGATGCGAGGAGAGCCACAAGGAGCACTAAAAATATAGAATACCATGAGACAGGGTTGGCTTGTGTTGCCAAGAAATGCACAATGTTTCAAGAGCTTGAACTGCATCAATGCAATGATGACTCCTTGAAAGTAACCTCTGGTTGTAAAAATGTTCAGATCTTGTGCTTGGTGGGGATTAGGGACGGTTTTAGTTTTCATCAGTGTGGGATTAGTGATATAGGCTTGACTATATTGGCAAAGGTGATCGACATTCAACTCAACATTATGAACCTAAACAGCCCTGGGCAATTTTGGCAATTCAGGCCTCAGACAACCTCCTTAGGCATGTTTTTGAGGCACTCCTCAAAAATAGAAAAAAAAAAATATACCTAGTACCCAAAGTACAGTCCCAAGTATCAGAGGGAAGTCCGATTTGTGAGATTTTCTATAATAAGTTACAGGATTTCATTAGACGATGTCAGAAATTTTATAACATCCTTCTCCGGAGAAACAAATCATAGAAACTATGTCCTAAAAAAATTAATTTGCATGAGATTAAGGCCATTGAGAATGCCTAGTCCCCAATTGGTAGTAATCTGATCATGGATCTCCTTGCCTTCTTCCAAATCCGATAAGCTTGCACATGCCTTGATTGCAAAAGGAAAGCTCAACTTGTTTGGCTCAATGCCTGATCCTTTCATTTCATAATAAAGTTCAAGTGTTTCCTGCCAGAGCCCTTTCATGCTATAAGCCCTTATAACTTCATTGCAGAAGTAAACATTCTGTGTACGCATTATGTCAAACATATTGCACGCATTCTTCCAGCTATCCCAAGTGCCATATAAAGTCACAAGTTCAGTAACCAAACCTATGTTTTATTCAAGACCATAGCGAGTAACTTTCGGCTATGGTCTGCAATTTCTTTTGTGTCTGGAATGTGAGGAGAGTGTATATCATAAACCCCAGGGCCAATTCCGGCCCCATATTTCACACCCTCCTGGAAAACTTTGAGTGGGAATTCTCAATGGGAATGACATCGGCATCCATATTAGTAATGGAATGAATAATGTCGTTGAAGTTGGAGTAACACATGTGGGTGTGGATCTGAGTAGTGCCCTTTACACCACAGTTGGTGATACGAAAATCATGAACAACCCATTCCAGGTAGTGAGCATGTTCTGCCTTATGCAAGGGTAGTACTTCCCTTGGGGTTGCCTCATCAATTTGGATCACCTAAATACTAGCTACCTCCAAATCTTCAACCTCCTCTCTGATAGCTAGTGCAATTTGCATGCTGGTTTTTGACCTAGGTTGATCATCTCTTACAAAGCACCCTTGAAAATCAAGAACCTATATGCATTTTAGATGGTCTTCCCTATTGAGTATACATGTCCAAATCTATAATATTGTGTTTCTCTCTATTTGACGAATGCTTTTTTTAGGATGTCGCCCCTCTTTCAGCTGAAATCGAAAATGCTTGTGGGGAAGAGGACCATGTGAAACATGGCTATGTTTTGAGCAATGACTTAGGTCTAATATGTTCTATAAATCAATTTCCTAAACCTTGACTACCTCTTAGATGCATGAATCATCACTCTCTACACCTACAAACACATATTCTCCTTCAGAATCATCATTTTTTAAATTTCTCTCTCCTTGGATGAAGGATATTGCCGAATTCAGATCAAGACAGAGAAGTGGATCACCCATTATGAGCCCCATGTCCAAGACCCACAAAGCACCCTCCAGTTCTTTTTCCCCATGCAAGGATGATGAAAGATGGCAGTAGACACAAATGATTCATGCCCTGTAGCAGGAAAGCCGCCATCCTCTGTCTTCCTTTCTCCTTGTGTATGTTGCAAATTCGGCCTATAAAATAGAAGCCAATATATTCCTATATCGCATGCTTGAATATCTTTTGAAGCGGAATTAGGAGTGAAATAAGAGATACCGGGAAGCCATTGGAAGAAAGGGGTATTTATCTAGAGCTGCTTACAACTGAAACAACTATTAAGAAGACGAGAAAAACCACCTCCCCAAAAATTTAACCATCCGCGCAGCTATCAATTTTCAATCATTTTCAACTATGATCGAGCTTCAAAGTCCAACATTAAGTTCTTAAGTCACACCATGTATTAATGTTTGGAGTTGTCTTAAAGACAAATCATTAATGTTTATTTGGTAAGCCAACATGGTCATGTCTTCGAAATTTAAACATAGAAAGATGAGAGAAAATGTATCAAAGGTAATTACATTTTGGGTAAGGATAGATATTTCATAGAGATGAAGTTAAATTACATTTAACATAACATTGTGCTCGACAATGTTGATATTGTATTTGTCAACCCTTTTTTTTAATAATGTGTTAGTGTCAGTCTTGTCATACTGCCATCAGTGATCAAAATCTGATCTTTTGCATTTGCATAATAAGAGTCCCATATTGTAAATTTTCATCACTTCATTAGGTCATGGATCCACTAATGGTTGAGGTCACTTCAGTTTTCCCTCATGAAATATACTTGTTGATCCTTTTCTATAGTCTTTAGTCATGGTTCATTTTCATTCTATAGTTTCATTTCATTAGGTCATAGGGTTTGGTCCCATTAGGTTTTAGGGTTTCCACATAGTCAAATTTGATGGTTAAATGCCAAAAAATATCAACAAAGACATGAGAATGCCAAATAAACTCAAGCATAGTATCTGAAAAGTCAAAAGTTATTCTTTTTAAAGCTTATTGTAATTTTCACCTCAAAACATGTTTTGAGGTGAAAACAGAGTATTTTGTTTTTATTGTCATTTCTTATGTAATTTCATATTCCTATATGTAATATTGATTCCCAGCTGTTCCTAAGCATCAATCCATACGCCTAGTTACAAACACTACAAAAAATCAAGTCAGCATGAGCTAGTCCACTTGCAAAAAGAAAAGTGAAACAAGCATTAAAAACAGGGTTTTCAAAAATTAAAAATCAAAATGATTCCCATATATAAACCCTCTCATCCAAATTTTATTTCATTATGTCATCTTGCAAGTCAAAGAAGCCACAGGAGAGAAGAAAGAAACAATTTTCAAGTGGTTTTGAGCAAAACAGAGGCAGCATTGTGCATAGGCAACTAGGATTTCACTTCTGGAAGATTTTGCCCAGCGTTGCGCATAAGGAGGAGTGTGATGTGCATAGGGCATTGCAATGCACGTAGGCAATTTTCTTCCTGTGATAATTTGAATGGGCGCTGCGCGTAGGAGCCAGTGCTACGCTTCTGGGAAAGTGCACTGCGTGTAGGGCAGCAAGCAACCAAAACACTCCAAACTTCAAATTTTCACCTAATTGCCTCCAAATTATCCTTTTACAAGTAAGTACTCTTACTTCACTCAAGGATTGGCTTGAACATTTCAAGTTTTAGACAATTTTTTCACACCCTATATCAAACCCTAGTTTTTCACTATAAACCCTAATCATTTTGTTTTTCCCATTGCCTATGCTTCATAACTAAGACTCCTTACCCATCTTCCTCTTTCCCCCTCATCTACATTCCACCATCTATCCCTCATTCCCTAAACCCTCCCCTCACTCTCATGGTTTGTCCATAGCTACCTAAATTCACTCAAACTCATTCCTACAAACCCTAGATTATCCCATTCAGTCCCATTTACATTGTCTAAAATTTGTGCAATTAAGAAGCTGGTTAAACATGGATAGAGGTGACTATGAATATGATGAGGAGAATACAAGAAGTGATAGTTTAGTTGAGAGGAGTAGGCAACAGAGAAAGCCTCATAAGGGAAGCAAAATCACAAGAGAGGAGCCAGCTAACCTAGGAGAACTACGAACCTCTCCATTAGCAATTTCATGTTTTAGACACCTTGGTTGTTATGAGTTCTATGAACTAGTGGAGAGAGTCTAGTTTCATCATGAATTGGCTAGACTTTTTGTAGCCCGCCTGCACAACAATGAAGTGACTATTGCTGGGGTGACTTTCACATTGTCACCATCTGTTATTTTAGAGGCCACCAGGATCCCTAATGTTGGTGAGAAATGGTATAAGGCTCAGGACCTTGATGAGCATTATTATGAGCCTTACATTAAGGCTCAGTATAGAAGTCAGGTGAAGAGGCTTTTCCCCTTCAAATTTTTGGAGAACAGGTATGTCTCCTTAATGAGGATTGTCATCAAGTATTTCACTTGTGAGGCAGATTTTCCAGGTTGTACACTTACCATATCAGGCTCCTCATGCACTTTACAAGGGTGAAGATGTTGAACCTCCCCTACTTTTTGTTTAGAAACATTGATAAGATGGCTTACATTGTGTAGAACAAGCCATAACCTCAGCAGATGAACACCATATATCATTACTCCTTGATCAAGATTATTTTTCTTCACCATTTCAATCTTCTAAATATCCCTTGGGAGACTTTAATTGCTCATGACATGTTCAGGGGACCCCAAATTCCTCCATCCATGGTGCAAGAGACAGGTGGGCCTCCTAGTCATGTGGAAATAGGAGAAGAAACCAAGGAGACAAAAATTGTTGAGGTGTGAGTATACTTGACATATCAATGAGGTACAAGGAAATTGTTTGTAGATGCTAGGCAAGTGTTTTCTCTACAGGATGTGGAAGGGACCTTGCCTTCTTCATCAGTCCATAGGCAAATGTTATCTCCACAAGGTGTGGAAGGGGATTTTCCTTCTACGTCAACAAAATAGGTACAGGTTGAGCATATAAACAAAGGGAAGGAAAAGGTACAGGAGGATGACTTGGATGATGAGAAAGAAAGGGAGTTCGAGTTGGAAGAACATGATGAGCTTGAGCAGCATGGCACTGAGGTTATTGATTTAGAGGCTCAGGAGAGGGAAACCATCAAAGATATCATCATTCAGGAGAAGCAAGCTCAGGTGCAAGCCTTGATGGATAACCTAGAGAGAGCCAAGTTTGTCATCACATACTTGGAATAGGAGAATAAACAATTGAGTGACAAACAAGTCCTCATGGAGCTAGAAATAGTAAAAGTAAAGAGGCAAAGTGATAAAGAGGCTCATGTCACTTTGACTCCTATCAAGCAAGAAATTGAAAAGGATAGGGAGACTTGGCTTGAAAATGTCAACCTACATCTCAAAAGGCTCGTTGAGAAGGCCAACGAGGACAAGAAAATGCTTAGACACATGGCATACCATTACGTGGCTCACAATAAAATTTGTAACATGAGGATTAGAAAGTTGAAGGCTAGGTTAAGGAGGGCTTTAGAAGGAAAAAAGGAGGAGGATAGATTAAAGATGTTGGCTAAAACCTCCTTGGATAATCAAAGAAGTTGATGGCAGTGCTTCATACCAATTTTCAGCAGTTTTTGAGGAAATGTTGTCATTTTTGAATTTTGGAAATTCAATACACAGAAAATCTACCCAGAAGCGTAGCGCCACTGGCACTGCGACTGGCGCTGCGCTTTTCCTAGGGGCACCCAATGGAAAAATGGCCTGAATTTTTGGATTCAGAGCATCAAGGACATGCACCCTATCAATTTTCATAATTTTTGGAGTAGGATTAGTCCACCAGAAGGTCCAAAAACACTCAAAAATTGACCTTTATGCTAGTTTTTGGACACACAGAAGAAGCCTTGGGAGAATCAACTTTTGAAGGTTCAAATGAGCTCCAAATGCAAAAATTCTAGGTGTTATGGAAAGTAGACTTGAATACCTTTCCAATGAGCTATCGTGGGATCAATGTGAATGATGGCAAGGCCTCCAAAAGTGGACTCAAAGTGGCACTACACGTAGGACCAGTGGTGCTGTGCGTAGGGCATTTTTACTCAGGATGACTTTTTTGCTAAATTTCGACTATTTTCTTGTTTTCTCTCTCATGGAGGTGAATTTATTGATGTAATTGATGCAATGGTTTTTAAATTTAATATTCAAACACTAGTAGATGATAGATTCATTAGACAAAAAGTGGTTTTGACGGTAATGAATTAGTTTCCCCTCTTTTAGAGGCAAGTTGTTTGACTGCCTAGATTCTTGTTCCTTGTTAGAAATGGTTAAAATAACTCCTCTTCTCATGGTTTCAACCCCTGATGGCTAGGATGATTGATTTGAATGTTTATATCATGTATTGAATATACATCATCTTGTAGTAGTTTGGCATGAAACTAAATAAAGTTGCAGCTATTTTTATGGGATCCCTGTGGTGTTGGTACCATTCTATCACCCCTTTTTCCCTCCCAAAACATGACCATTTCCTACCTCTTTTCATCATTTATCCCTCAAATGCCTTGGAAATTGATTAATTAATAGTTTTATAGTTGTTGAATTGCATTTAAATTGATTTAGGGGTTTTGTGTTAATAAATTAGGATTTTTGGCCTAAATAACTACAGGAAGTCTCAACAACGTGTAAATGGCTTATCGTTTGACATGTGGCATGACAGCCAGGCCAAAGCGAAAGGTATGGGCGAAAAGTGGAATGTCCAAGCATGGACAAGCACCTATCCCGTAGCGGAAACATCCCTCATATATGCACGGTCAACGACTGGTCAACTATGGCATGTTGGCACAAAGGCAGCAACAGCACTCAGTTACAGCCAATCCGACTTTTAGTTGTTTCCTTGTTTTTATGTGCGTAAGTTAGGATAGGAACATCTTTGCGTTTTTTGTAAAAGCAACAACAGCCGCCCATGGATGAACATCCATTCTTCAAAGGATGTGAACCGTATGAATTATAAGGCCGAACCTGGTTATATGTTAGTTTACCTGTTGACACTTCAGACCTTTACGTTTACATATACATTTCTTGTCGCTTCAGAACAGAGCTTTTGATTTAATATAAGATTGCATTATAATCTTCGTGTGTTTTTAATACTGTGATCGTGGAGTAACAATCTCGGTGTACCAAGAACACGGACGGGCCCTGCGTGCATGGTATACCGATATTTTAATTATGTTTACATTGCATTTACATTGTTACTTTAATTACATTTTACAGTCAAGCGTTTGAATGATATTTGATATCGATTTATATGCACAGGGATTTGATTGATGCTTACATTTGTGTTTATGAATGCGCTGTTAGATGTCTATGCATGCGCTTGAACAGACCCTCATCTGGATTTTGAATCATATCCTGTAAAGGATTCGATCCAGGGTTGCTTTGTAAAGCACTGCTATGGACGATGCTTATGATTTTTACTTTGCATGTTTATAATAAATATTCATGACTGTTGAGTGCCATTAAACAGGGGTTTCATGTTTGGTGTCTCTGTAAGGAGACCGAAACCTTTAAATACAGTGATACACAGCATGTTATGGGTTGCATCTTAGCTGATAATGACATATAGTTTGATGCTTAGTTAAAGATTTGATTGATAGTTTAATATTAGATCTAGTCACAACATTGTAATTAGGAAGAATAGGCCTAGAGTAGATCCTTTATGTCTATATATTTTAGGCACAAGCCTCTAAGTATACGCACCCTGGTCGATAATAAATTTAGCCCCGTCTAGCACCCTAGATAGGACACTACATTTTGGCGCCGTTGCCGGGGAGGCGTACTTAAAGGATGGAAGAGAGGAAAAAAAAAATTAATAAACAAAAATCAACAAAAATACAGTCAAAAGTCATGTTCATTTATGCCTAGGTTTAGAGACAATCAGGGTAGATTTATAAGAACCCCCCACCATTCAAAAACTAACCCATCATCATCAGGAGCAGACTCTGTAAAGAATTCAACACTAGCTGAGGAAAATTTCATTCAAGCATTAGAGGATAAACAAAAATCAGGACAGAGACTTACCCTCGTTGAAAGGCAAACTTTATTCATACATAAATCACAGAAGAGGGACTTTCCTAGGTCTGCCATACAAGGAGAAAGTAGCACAGTGACTGAACACTCTCCAGAGGCTGAACACTCTCCAGAGATTGAACACTCTTACCTTAATCGCCTCTTTGAAGGAAGTGACTCTAATACAGAGAAATCTACTAAGATGGCTGAGGAAGGAGATGGGTCAGCACCACATCAAAGACAGAGAGATGAGGAAGAGTCCACTTTTCCTTTTCCCATACAAGAACCACAGGAAGATTATGAGATCAAAATGAAAAATATACCACCATCAGTGCTACCTAATTTCTATGGTATGGCTTCAGAAGATCCAGACTCATTCTTGTTTGAATTTGACATTGTATGTCGGACATATGGCTATACTGATGATGCCCATAGGCTCAGACTTTTTCCAGCCACACTAAAGGCATCAGCCTTGAGATGGTTCATGGGGCTTGGTGAGCATACTATCACTCATTGGGATGGTATGAGAAAAGTATTTCTAAGGAAATATCAACCCTACTGTAGATCCAAAGACTCTAAAGATGACATCTTTAGAATGAGCCAACAAGAGGATGAAACCTTATAGGAATACTTGGAACGGTTTATCTACAACTTACAAAAATATAAACACCGAACTATGCCTCTTGAACTGACCCGCACAATATTATTGAAAGGTATCCGAGAAGAATACATGGATGACCTCAACTTAATGGGTAAAGGTGACATTTCTATTTTACCATTTGAAGAAATCACTGATCTATGCGAAAAGTATTCAAGGAGTAAAGCTAAACTGGGAAAAAGAACCTTGTCATCCAAGGCCACTAAGTCCAATTCAACAAGTGTCACAAGGGCTGAGATAGGCAACCTGTTAGAAGAATTCAAGACAGTTTTATTAAGCACAATAGGGAACCAAATTGACACTTTAAAAGCCAAAAAGAAACAAGAAGTTGGAGATCAGGTAATGGCTATTTTCTGCCCCAAGTTCCGGAAGAAACATGCATTAAAGGGCTGTCCACTAGACAGCATTCAAGTTTGTGCTTTCTGTACTGAACATCATGATATATTTAACTTTCCTAAAGTTAAGGTTTTGCAGAACTATAACATGGCAGCCAATGCAGAGATGGAGAACATGTATTACATGGGCGCAAAAAGACCATGGAAGCCACGGCCAGCACCTCAAGGTATGTTCCCAAATCAAAACTTGCAATTTCCTGTGAATGATCAAATGTATGCACAAAATTCATGGAATGTACCCATGCCATGGCAGCACCAAAACAATCCATAGCAACAATGGATACCATCTCAACAGTACTCTCAATCTTATCCTACATATCCTCAATCATACCCACCATATCCACAACCATACCAACAATATCATCAACTGTATCAATCACATCCCCAACCATATCAGTAGTATCCTCAGCAAGCTGCTTATCCACCTCAACCTACTCAACAAGCACTGCCTGCTCCTCCACCAATAAATCCACCACAACTCCAATTTCCAGCTAACTCACAACCTTCCAAACCCACACAAATTCCTGCTCAAACTGTCCCAAATCCGAATAATAGAGCAAAGAGGCCAGCCTACAATATAGAAGAGGGAACTTCATATTCCACACTACCTTTGCAGAACATAAACTTGAGGTCTGGCAAGGTACTCCAGAAAGATTCTCCAATAACAGATAGGCGAGAAGAAAACATAGAAAACGAAAAAGAGATAACAAATCAAAAGAAATCAAATGCTAATACGAGTGATAAACAAATGCAACCATTGAATCCACCTTTTCCAGATCGATTGGTCCAAATCAAACCTCCATTGTTTATACCACAATTTGATGTCTTAGATGAGCTTAAAAATGTCTACATAAAAATTCCGTTACTGCAAGCTATAAAAGACATTCCTATCTACACTAAAGCCATCAAAGACATGTGCCTCAAGAAGCCTGCTAGGAAGGATGATCCTCAAAACTATCATGTCATAGGACATTTTAGCAGGACTTATGACCGAATA
>APFE031209530.1:67783-107016 GCA_000404065.3 Pinus taeda
AAGCTCAAAGATGCACTCTGGGCTTACAGAATCACCTGGAAGGATACTACAGGATTTACACCATACCAGTTGGTGTACGGCAAAGAGGTAATGCTTCCTATTGAGTTTCAGATACACACTTTTAAACTAGTTGCTGATTTACAGATTGACTTGGATGAGGCACAAAAAGAAAGAATCCAGCAGCTTAACCAGCTGGATGAAATGAGGCAGCAAGCAGAGGAGACCACCATCCTCATGCAAAAGCAAAGGAAGCAGTGGCATGATGCACATATCAAGAAGAAGCAATTCAAGGAAGGTGACTGGGCTCTACTTTTTGACTCTAAGTTTAGAGATCATAAAGCCAAGTTTACCACCCATTGGATGGGCCCCAATGAAATTGTTTAGGTTTATGACAATGGATCCGTGAAGCTCACAACTATTGATGGAGAAGGCCATTCCTTTACTGTCAATGGTCATCGCCTGAAACTTTATACCAAGCCCATCAGCAAGCAAGATTTTCTACACACAGTGTCTCAACAAAGTGAGGTTGAGATACTACAGCCCTCAGCTGCAGTCTCCCTGCCTTAGTTTATTTTCTTTCAATTTTGGAAATTTAAAAAATAAATAAATAAATAGAAATAAAAATGAAAAAAAAAAAACAAAAACAAAACATAAAAAAAAATAATAATAATAAATGGGTTAGATGTGAAAACCAGTTTCTGGCACACTCTAACCTCGAATTCCTACTTGAAAACCAATTCGTTGGCGGGTAAGAATCCTTTTTCTTTATCAATGTTCCATGTTTCAGCTGAATATTGACTTGAGGACAAGTCAAAATTTTTGTGGGGGAGAGGAGCATCAGTATTCTTATTTTCTTATCTCTCCATTGTAAAAAAAAAAAAAATATCATTGTAAATTTTCCAAGCAGTTTGTTCCACCATTCCACACTTCAATGAATAAGTTGTCTTGTCATTGTTTTATATCAGAGGGACCTGGTTATAAATATCATGCAGGGGGACTTGTTCTGTCCAAGAAGACCATGCTACCAGCACCAGCAGTAATATCAGCAGTAAGGGACCTGTTTAGACACACAAAAGGGACCTGTTAGGAGATTGATACTTCAGAAGAAAATCACTTCAACACAGCTTCAGCAAGTTTCTACAAAAGCAGGATCAAGACTTCATCAATCAAGCACCCAAGCTCAGCAGCACCTGCATGCACACAAAGAATTGCATGAACATCTTCAGCACTGCAGAGGGACCTGTTGCATTCAAACATACCTCAAGGGACCTGTTATGAACAGCAAAGAAAATCAAACAACAGTCAAAAGTTATCTCTACTCAGCATGCCAATGCAACAGCAGTCAAACAGTGTAATGCATTCCTTGTTTTTAACACTTAATTTCTTAGATTAATTTTTATGTTAATTCTAATAGCTATGACTGTTATAATTAATTCCAAAGGCACATTTTCTCATCCTCTCTTATTCCCCTAATTCTTCCCTACTCCAACCTACTTCCTACTTTAAAATTCATTCACCCCTCACTCCAATATTCCCTAAGCATCCTACAGCCATTTACCGCCATATCCACTTCCTAAATCTACACCTCCAATTAGATGAGTACCAACAGGACACGTGGTGATATTTTTGAAAAAAATTAATAAAAAATAAAAAGGGTAATTATATCAAGGCAAGCGACAGCATGCCTATTCATTATGTTGCATGGGCCGAATGATGAATTCACCACCCAACGTACATACACCTCTCAGCGCTCCTATCATAATACTTATGCAAGCAATACTATCATTATTCCTCTGTTTTTTTTAATTGAATACACTCTGAATCGAGCTTCATTAATAGAGGAGAAAACAGTGGTCATTTTACTCGTTCTCAGGATTATATACGTTGGTGTATAACTCCATTTGCATACGCTGGTGCATAAGCCTCCACAACAAAGACCGAGGGCAGAGAACGCATCCGGTTTCGAATCTCACCGAGCTACATAACAAGCCGACCCAGCATTACAGTGAACATTAAAGGAGCGACTGTCTCAGGTAATAAACTCAGACTTCCTTGTAAAATTTGCAAGTTAGGAAGCTCGACCCTCTGCCAGCATGACAAATAGGGTCGAGCCAAATGTGTTTGATAGCTCTCAGTACCACGAAGACTGTATTTCGATTCTGAGGGAAACACAGTGGCTACCCTTTGTTGAAAAATTCCATGGAAGCAACGAAGAAGTTGCTAAGAAATTTTCCTTCATGTTTAATGGGGAGAAAGCCTTGATAGGCACTTTCTCATTCAGGGTTTCAGAGGACACCATTGCCCAAGCAACAGGGGTTAGCCCAGAGGGAGAAAAGTACTTCAAAACCAAACAGTTCAAAGAAAAATCGTGGACCCAATTCATGTCCAGGTCACGAGTCTCAGCGGTCAACTGGAAGAAGGGCGTCCCAAGAAGTTGGCTAGTGCATCCTTGGGACGAAATGGTTTACATACTTCAAAATTTTGTGACCTGTGAGGCCGCTACAGCATTGTCTATTTGTATCACATCAAGTTGTTGCTGCACATAAAGAAACAATGTGTCATTAGTTTACCATATTTCTTATTGCAGAGCCTAACCAAGATGTCCAAAACCATTCAGAAGCAGAAAGGAAACGAAGACAAAAGTTTATACCATTTTGGTTTAATCAAAATTCTCATTGAAGATGAAATGCAAAGAAGAGGGAAGACATGGAAGGAGTTCTTAGCTGCCAACCAAATCAGGGATGAGGAAGACAAAGAAGAATCACAAGAAAACTCAGGGTTTATGAAGGACATTGATGAGGAGATTCCAACATCATCCAAAGCTAACAAGATACCCCCACCTGTAAGCAGCATAAGGACCAGACAAATGAGAAAGGAAGATGCAAAAAGGGCAGAACAAGACAAAGTCTTCACCACTTACTCAAGAAGAACGAGAAGGGCATCAAAAGTTCAGTTGCAAGAAGAATCTAATGCACCTATACAGATGGATATTCAGAGCAGTGATCATTCACCACCAGGGCCAGGAGCCGATGTAGATGTTGAAAGCTATTCACCCCCAGGAGCTGATATAGAGGTCGAGAGTGATAATAAATAGGAAAGAGGGTCACCACCTCCCAGTAAGAAGCAGAAGAAATTAGAGAGACAAATCAAAAAACTAAAAGAGGAGCTCATGGAGGCCAACATGCTGGAGAAAGTTATTAAAAAGGAAAATGAAATGCTCCGTACACAGAGCAAAGAAATTCAAAAGAAAAATGAAAATTTAAAAGAGCGGGTTAATGAGCTGGAGGCTGAGCAGACAGACATTTGCAAGTGGGCCACCAAGTGGTACAACCAAAAGAAGACCCTCAAGGAAAAGTACAAAATATTGAAGCAAGAGCTCCATGACCAGAAAGATGCCTAGGTGAAGAAGAACGTAGACACATTACTCAAGGCAGCAGAGGTACAGGCAGGGACTGAGTTTAAAGGAAGCACTTCAAGGTTAGCATGAGGACATGCTAAGTCATTAAGTCAGGGAGAGATGTTGGTACCATTCTATGACCCCTTTTTCCCTCCCAAAACATGACCATTTCCTACGTCTTTTCATCATTTATCCCTCAAATGCCTTGGAAATTGATTAATTAATAGTTTTATAGTTGTTGAATTGCATTTAAATTGATTTAGGGGTTTTGTGTTAATAAATTAGGATTTTTGGCCTAAATAACTACAGGAAGTCTCAACAACCTGTAAATGGCTTATCGTTTGACATGTGGCATGACAGCCAGGCCAGAGCGAAAGGTATGGGCGAAAAGTGGAATGTCCAAGCATGGACAAGCACCTATCCCGCAGTGGAAACATCCCTCCTATATGCACAGTCAACGCCTGGTCAACTATGGCATGTTGGTACAAAGGCAGCAACAGCACTCAGTTACAGTCAATCCGATTTTTAGTTGTTTCCTTGTTTTTATGTGCGTAAGTTAGGATAGGAACATCTTTGCGTTTTTGTAAAAGCAGCAACAGCCGCCCATGGATGAACATCCATTTTTCAAAGGATGTGAACCGTATGAATTATAAGGCCGAACCTGGTTATATGTTAGTTTACTTGTTGACACTTCAGACCTTTACGTTTACATATACATTTCTTGTCGCTTCAGAACAGAGCTTTTGAAATAATATAAGATTGCATTATAATCTCCGTGCGTTGTTTAATACTGTGATCGTGGAGTAACAATCTCGGTGTACCAAGAACGCGGACGGGCCCTGCGTGCATGGTATACCGATATTTTAATTACGTTTACATTGCATTTACATTGTTACTTTAATTACATTTTACAGTCAAGCGTTTGAATGATATTTGATATCGATTTATATGCACAGGGATTTAATTGAATGTTTATATTTGTGTTTATGAATGCGATGTTAGATGTCTATGCATGCGCTTGAACAGACCCTCATCGGGATTGTGAATCATATCCTGTAAAGGATTCGATCCAGGGTTGCTTTGTAAAGCACTGCTATGGACGATGCTTATGATTTTTACTTTGCATGTTTATAATAAATATTCATGACTGTTGAGTGCCATTAAACAGGGGTTTCATGTTTGGTGTCTCTGTAAGGAGACCGAAACCTTTAAATACAGTGATACACAGCATGTTATGGGTTGCATCTTAGCTGATAATGACATATAGTTTGATGCTTAGTTAAATATTTGATTGATAGTTTAATATTAGATCTAGTCACAGCATTGTAATTAGGAAGAATAGGCCTAGAGTAGATCCTTTATGTCTATATATTTTAGGCACAAGCCTCTAAGTATACGCACCCTGGTCGATAATAAATTTAGCCCCGTCTAGCACCCTAGATAGGACACTACATGTGGTATGGAGTTTTAGCACAATTTCTTATTTTGTAATCATTTGTTTACATGTTTTATGTATGCCATCATCCATTTCATTTCTTCTTATTGAATGTTATCAAGTTAGATAGGTTGAATCCAATGTAACAGTGGTCTGCCTTCGGAAATCATTCAATATTTCATGTTTTCTACTGTTTGAAAAGGATTCATGATTGTCACATGCCCTCCTTATTTCCTCATCAGTCTTAAACACCTCACACCATTAAGCCTAAAGTGCTAAAGTCTATGCCTACCTTGCCCAATAAAACACCTTGCAATTCTGACTTGTTTCCTAGACCTAAACTGCCCAACTCCATCTGATCCAGTGAAACATCAACAAAACCAATCAAAACTCTTGTGCTACTATACCTAGCCTAAAATCCTTACCTGATCCAGTCATCTCGACTGAGATTCTAAAGGAGAGAGCCCTCTCCCGGTGTTGTAGGGCTAGCTACAAGGCTAAGCTTGGTTTGTGGTTACCCTGGAAGTTGCCTCCCTTCAATCTGAGGTAAATCTAGGTGATAACATAATGTTTAATTAGTAATTATTTTGTTTTAATAATATTTAATTAGTAATAACACTATTTAAATAGTAATTCAATGTTCAAAGTGGCATTCTTTCATCCCACAATATTTTAGATTTTGTCTATGAAGCTTGTAAGAAGTCACATTTATTTT
Source organism: Pinus taeda (assembly GCA_000404065.3). NCBI lineage: Eukaryota > Viridiplantae > Streptophyta > Pinopsida > Pinales > Pinaceae > Pinus > Pinus taeda. The sequence goes on from APFE031209530.1 coordinate 73,331, forward strand.
GGCAATAAAAAATTTTCTTCTTTAATCTAATTATTGCAAATAGGTATATATATATATATATATCTATATATATATATATATTATATATATATATATATATATATAATATATATATATATATATATATATATATATATAATATATATATATAATATATATATATATATATATATAATATATATATGCGTTCATGGATAATTGCTTAGGAGCCTTGCTTCAAAGACACTGCCTCTTCAAGAGGTGAAACCAATTGTTTATATGTCCTATAGGAGATCCCAAGATTCATAAAATGGACATAAAGGATTAAAAAAAAAACATGATATAAAGGGTGGGAAGGAACAACTAATGGCCATAGAAGGAAGACATGACTAAAAAGGGTATTATTCATATTAGTATTTAACTTAATTATTTGAATATATTAAACCAATTTATTAATTAGCTTAATATTAAATTATAGCTATGGTACTAAAGAAAACAATTTGTGTTAGGGCGTGACTTACAAGTACATTGCACGAGTACCCTAGCGAGTCTCAAGAGAAAATTTGTAAGTTATGTAGAACTCACACATGAGAGGATTTGGTAGATCCTTAGGAATCTTCTCAGTACTAATAATGCTTGGTTACGAGCATAGTAAAAGAAAAACTTATGACTATGATATACACATTTATGTGAGTCAGCTAAGAGGGACAAGTCCTAAGATGGATTAATGAGTCTTGCATATCATGCAGATATTTGAACAATTAAAAATGGTGAGGATGTGAAGAAATCAAGGTCAAGGAGATTCATCACAAGGACCTCCTACAAATAACCCATTACCTGCACCAGAGTTGACTCTCATCATGTGTTCCCTAGAAGCAATTAATGAGACTTTAAAAGGGCTCTAAAAAATGAAGTGGAAGTGGAGCACCCTCCATCAGGGTTAGGAAATCTCGAGGGATCAAGAGACTCTAATAAAGGACCCCCAGTTAAGGACATTACTAGGGAGCTCCAAAAGGTTAAGCTCCCGAAGTTTGCAGGAGATCATGCCAGCGAACGTGCAGAAGCCTGGTTAGAAGGAATGAGAAGGTGCTTTGCACTAAGGGATTATAATTCCAATTCAAAAGCTACAATAGCAATATTCCAACTCAGAGATAGTGCTCTGAATTGGTGGGGTAACTTAAAGCGTCAACTACACCTCACTCTGAACACAGTTACTTGGGAGTTATTCGCGGAGAGATTCAGGAAAAAGTACCTACCAGCATATTTGAAGAACAACAGGTAGGAGCCTTCCATGCCTTGGTACAGGGAAATCATATGATAGAAGAATATGAAATTAGATTCATGGAATTGGTCAAGTATGTCTCCTACATGGATACTGACCACCGCCAAGCAGATTGCTTCATTTATGGATTGAACCCTAATATTAGGGCAATGGTGCAGATGTGGAAACCATCCTCAGTTGCAAAAGTTATGGAATAGACTCGTTATGTTGAAGAACACTTAGACTTAAAGGGTGGAAACAAAACCATTTTTCCACGCCAACCAAGTTTTATGAGGAAGGACCCTCATACCTTCCCCAGGGGAAGAAATTTGAGGCCACCACCATATGGAAACAGGGTTGTACCCAGAGCACCAACAGTGGGGAATTCAATCGTTACTAGTGCAGCTTCACCCACAACTTCAAGGGCACGTGCAAATCAAGGTCATACACGAGGAGCAACAAGTAGGGGTAGAGGTCCCAAGGGAAGGAACTATTTCCAAAGAACTCCACAAAATTCAGTTCAAGGTCTACCACATATCACTTGTAGGGGATGTGGGGGACCTCGTTACTAGCGTGACTGTCCTAAGTTACAAACTGGTCACAACCGTAGAGAAGGAAAAGAACCAATGGGGGGGAACAAGTAGCCACCACCAAATCTATGCAGCAATGATAACCAACAAGTTGAACACCAATTTTCCATGGTAGAAACCTCAGGTATGATAAACAAAGTAAAATTTAAAGTTTTGTTTGATTTAGGTGCTACAGATAGTTTCTTTTCACTGGTTACATTAGAAAAATGTGGGGTGGAAGCCTATGAGCACGATGACTTTAAGCAAGTTGAGATGGCTTCTGGGATAAAACAAGCAGTAGGGCCTAGTGTTGACCAATGTCAGGTAAACCTCGAGGTGTGTATGACTAAGTTGAAGGCATACATCATAGCATTATGGATGTATGATGTAATTATTGGAATGGACTGGCTAGAAGCTCATCAAGCTTTGGTAGACTATTTCAAGAAGAAGGTTATTTGTTTAGATGACGAATGTAGGCATATTGAGATTTTTGGAATCAAGAGAGTGTTGCTACAATTCATATCCATGATGAAGGTAAAACATTGCCTCCGACAAGGTTGCAAGCTATATGTGGTTGAGGTTGTAAGCGACCAGAAAGGACCCTCCCTAGATCAACACCCAATTTTGTCAGAATTCAAGGATGTTTTTCCTAGGAAATTTCCTTGATTACCTCTTGTAAGGGAGATTGACTTCACAATGGAGCTAAAACTTGGCGCAGAACAAATATCTAAGACACCCTACAGGATGACAACTCCCAAACTTTGTGAGTTGTAGATGCAGTTAAAAGAGCTCTTAGACTTGGGATTTATCAGACCTATTATTTCACCTTGGGGTGCACCAGTGATTTTTGTCAAGAAGAAGGATGCTTCCTTAAGGTTATGCATAGATTACAAGGACTTGAATAGAGCCACAATAAAGAATAGGTACCCGATACCCAGAATAGATGACTTATTTGGTCAATTGAAGGGAGCGGCAGTTTTCTCAAAGATCGATCTACGATCTGGATACCACCAATTGAGGATTAAGGAAGAGGACATCTCAAAAACTAAATTCCAAACTCGGTTTGGGAACTACGAGTTCGTAGTTGTTCCATTTGGTTTGACCAATGCACCAGCAGTATTCATGAGCCTCATGAATGGTGTTTTCAGGAAGTATTTGGACCAATTTGTGAATGTATTTCTAGACGAAATTCTTGTGTATTCCAAGAATGAAAAGGAGCATGAAAAGCTCCTAAGGGTTGTATTGACTTGCTTAAGGGAAAATCAATTGTATGGAAAATTGTCAAAATGTTCCTTCTTTCAGAAGAAAGTTCATTACCTTGGGCACATCATTTCAGGATAAGGGATTTCAGTTGACCTGGAAAAGGTATAGGCCATAATGGATTGGCCAGTACTGAAAATGCTCATGAGGTGCATAGTTTTATGGGTCTAGCAGGGTATTATCACAGGTTTGTGGAAGGTTTTTCAAGGATTTCAAAACCCATCAGCACATTACAACAAAAGGGGGTCAAGTATGAATGTGAATATGAATGTGACACTTCATTCATAAAACTAAAAATGTTACTAACTAGTGCACCGTTCCTTCGAGTCCCGGACATGGAGAAATACTTCAATGTTCGCACCGATGGTTCGAAGCAAGGATTGGGAGAAGTATTGATGCAAGAAGGCAGAGTAATAGCTTACACATCTACAAAATTGAAGAAACATGAAGAGTTGTATGCTACCCATGACTTAGAGCTAGTAGTAGTGATGTTAGCTTTGAAACTGTGGAGACACTACCCTGTTGGGAGAAGATTTGAGTTAAGAACAAATCATCAAATCGTAAAGCATCTCTTCACTCAAAGGGATTTGAATGCTAAACAAAGGCGGTGGAGAAAATTCATGAGTGAATATGATTTTAAGATCTCATACATTAAGGGAAAGGAGAATGTGGTGGTCGATGCACTAATATGGAGGCCACAAACCTTCTCCCTAGTGGCCTTAAAGGTAAATTTGAGGGAACATGTGTTGGAGAAACTCTTTGAAGATAGTTGGTATCTAAAGGTTATCTCAGCACTCCAAAGTGGGAAGTAGATAGAACCAAAGTTTGAGGGATATGTTCTTGAACCAAATGGACTATTGAGATTTCAAGGGAGAATGTACATACCTAAGGAAGGAGGTATAAGAAGGACCATCCTCAAAGAGTCACATAGAGCACTCTATTGTGCACATCCTGGAGTGAAGAAGATGTACACAGACATGAAGAAACTCTTCTTTTGGGTAGGCATGAAGGACAAAATAGTCCAGTTTGTCGCCAAATGTCTTGAATGTTAACGAGTGAAGGTTGATCATCACCATTCAGCGGGACTCCTACAACCACATGACATCCCTATGTCTAAATGGGAGGTAATTTCTATGGATTTTGTTGTGGGTTTGCCACTCACGTCATAGAGGCACAATGCTATATTAGTTATATTTGATAAGTTGACCAAAAGTGCCCATTTCATTTCAGTAAGAGACACTTATGATGTTACTGATGTGACACGAGTTTTTATAAGTGAATTTATTCAACTACATGGGTTACCCACAAAGATCATTTCTGATATAGACTCTTGATTTACATCTAGGGACTCAGTTGAACCTGAGCACTGCATATCATCCAAAAATAGATGGGCAGACTGAAAGAGTAAATTAGGTTATGGAAAACATGCTTAGGATGTACATCATGGATAATCAGACTCAGTGGGAAAGGTACTTACCATTGGTAGAGTTTTCCTATAATAACAGTTACCACAGTTCAATCAAGATGCCCACTTATAAAGCTCTATATAGAAGGCCATGTAGGATGCCATTGAGTTGGGAAAAGTTGGAGGACCGAGCAATAGTTGGGCTAGAATTGGTTCAAGAAATGGAGGAACAGGTAAAACAGATTCGACAAAGGTTAAAGGAAGCACAAGATAGATAGAAAAGTTATGTTGATTCACATAGGATTGATCATAGTTATGAAGTAGGGGACCAAGTTTTTATTTGTATTCGACCCAACAAAAGCATCATTCGGTTTGGGAAAGGGACGAAGTTGTCACCTTAGTTCATAGGACCTTTTAGGATCAAGGAGAAGATTGGACCAGTTGCCTATCATCTTGTACTGCCACCCCATTTGCATAAAACTCATGATAATTTTCATGTATCTATTTTATGACATTATGTTTCTGATGAATCTCACAAACTGGATTGGAGGGAATTGCAGGTATTAGACATGGGAACCGTAATGGTCGAACCATTACGCATATTGGATATTAGGGTTTGACAGCTCAGACGTTGCATGGTGGACCAAGTTAAGGTCCAGTGGGACAAGTATAACCCAAGATCTGCTACCTGGGAGGATGCAGAGACTATACATTGTGACTACCCGTCAATTTTTGAGCATCTATGATGCCCATTTTTTACTTAGATAGCTACCTATGCTAAGGTTCTATTTTGCAGTTCCATGTTATTTATTTATGAACGCTATGTGATATTGATGCATTTAATGGACACGTGAAACTACTTATATAAATCATTTGATGGATTAGGTATTGATGATGGAAATGTTTGATGTATGACCTAATGTATGACTTACTTGGTGATGATTTATCTAGTGCATGACTTATCAGAGCTATTGTTGTTTCATGTATGGCTTAAGTGGGTATGATTTATTTAATGAATGACTTAGTGAAATTATGATTTATTTCCAATATGAACTACAAAATTGACATGTGGATACTAGACTTAATAACATGATGTTTAAGATCACTTGTCTATATACATCTTGTTGTTATATAAATGCATGAATGAGAACTAACCCAAAGACTGGAAAGAACTATATGATAGCTCATATCTACTCTTCCATTGGGAAAGGTTGAGACATCTAATGAGGAAAGGTATGATGTACATTTTTCTATTACATTTTGTATCTACTGGATATGCATCTTATGACATGGGTAAAATTTAAATGGCAGGTGACAAGACTACTTGACTAGATTATTCAATGACAAGTATCCAACCAATGCTATAGTGTGGTCCATATTAGGGTGTTGACCCTAGTTGTGAGGAGGGGTGGAGGTATTTCCCACCATGTAACCTCCAAACCTGGAATCATGGGAGGGTAGTGATGGACATGCTCCCATTGACATGTGATGACGATTATCAGTTGCCTGATGGGGAAGTTAGGTTGATATAGTCGATGATTTAGCCATATTTGTATCATCAGTGGTTAGATTGGTATAGACAATGCCACAATATATAGCAGCAGAGGATGGATAGGGTGGGAACAGAATTAGGCTAGGAAGGATAGGAGGATATAGATTAGTTGGAGACTCTTGATGGGATGTGATGTCATTGTCTGACTTATCAAATTTTACTACTATAACTCCCTCTCTATTTTATTATGTCTTATTATCAAATTGCTTCAAACTCCTTTTATCTTTTTTCACTCTAACTTTGGGACAAAGTTTTTTGAAGCAGGGGTGTATGTAATGCCCTACTTAATCTTATCATGCAAATTTTACTAGTGTTTAAATTACCTAAAAATATTGACTTATAATTATCAAGAAATATTGGTACATACACACATGGGTGAAACTATAAATTTTATTACTATTCCCAACTTACCTCCTCAAATTTAAATTTTGATAGGATATGGTCTCCTTCCATTTATTCCAATTTATATATTCATATCTCATCCCCAAAATATCCTCTCATATTTACTTGGGAGAAGATATGGTCCTCTCTAATTAATTACCAAATTATATATTCATATCTCATCCCCAAAATGTCCTCTCAAAATTTACTTGGGAGAAGATATGGTCCTCTCCAATTAATTACCAAATTATATATTCATATCTCATCTCCAAAATGTCCTCTAAAATTTAATTGGGAGAAGATATGGTCCTCTCTAATTAAATACCAAATTATATATTCATATCTCATCCCCAAAATGTCCTCTCAAATTTACTTGGGAGAAGATATAATAAGAAAAGTCAAATGTAAGGATGAGGGGGTAGTTATGATATTAATGATAGGTGGTTGAGGTGGATGGGAAAAAGAGGCATAAAAGGGGAAGGATGATCGGAGGAGAGGGGGATCCTTGGTCTTGGTTTTGGTGGTGGTTTTGGAGGATTTTGTTTTGAAAGGAAGGTGGAGAAAATAGAAGGGAGAAAAGGAGAGTATTGGTTTAACTTGGACACACTATATCTGGTTGGACTTGGGCTCAGAGGGCTAGGGAACCTGTGGAGGTTTCCTGGGCTAGGAAATACTTCCTAGTTGGATGAGAGGTAAATCAAATCGGTAGTCAAGAGGAGCATTCCAACAAGATCAGGAGCTCAGGGGCATTTCAACTAAGCTATTGGAACAGGTATTCCCCTGTTTATAGATTACTCATGTAAGTGATTGCAATGAAATGTTTACTTATTTAATTGTGGGAAATAAATTTTAATGGTAAATTATCATCAATTAAAAGTTTAGTTAGAAATAAGTTATTTCCTGTTTTATTGTATTTAAAATTATAGAAATTTAGTTTTGTTAGAGGACCCTAGGATGGAGCCTCACACCGTTCAAGATATAGTCTTGGCCCGACTAACGAACTCGCTTTGTTTAATAGAAAATTGCCAACAGTACAGTTATATAGCACATAAATGAACCAAAGCCCCATTCATAAGGCCTTTCTTTTGCGATCATGTTGCATTGAACGACCGAATTTTCCAACCTGCTATTGTTACTGCAACCAGTCATCAAGCCGACCTGTCACTGCTACGAGTCATCAATCTAGTAGTCCTCATCCAAACAATACCTGGGTAATTTTAGTATTCCAGTTCTTTTCTTTCAAGCATGGCTTCTAAGGGTAAATCCAAATCCATATTTGAAAACCCCCTTTTCCCTTTGTAATTGACTTAGACCACCAGCGCCTAATAGATCAGGAATACAAAATCATTTAAACTAGTTGTGCGTTCGATCTCTACGAACTCCACAACTGGTTAAAACAAAAATTCATTGATCTTAATGATGAATTGGGTTTGTGGGACTCCTTCCTAGCCAATTCGTCTTTCCTCAAACCCATCATTTTCCTGAATTTGTTTCATGGTGCCACTTCTGGTACATTCCCAGTCAAAGGGAAATTGTAGCCCAGAACAATGATGTTCTTTCCACAATTACCCCTGATTCCATAATCCAAATGCTTCATATTCATAATTATGCCTCTCTAAAACCCTTTTCAGTAGATTCCCTCATGGAACTCTACCAAAATCTCATTTTCCTCACAGAGCCAAAATCTTTAAGACATTTCTACCTGAGGATGTCCAATTGCCTAAGAAAATTCCTCCTTATCCATCCTCCATGTTACTTGAAATGACAAAGAAAATAATCTCAATAGTTTCTTGTTTACTAGACTATCAATACAATCAATGGGTTAATGAAGCCATCATAGGGTTGTTATCAGTTTTCTGTACAAGTGAAAAGCCCTTAATCATCTTCAATTATAGTGAATTCCTAGCAAATGTCATCCATGAACAGTTCCTAAGGTTTTCTATAGAAGGGGTTTTTAAGTATGCTTCAGTTTTAGTGTATTTTTTTTTGTTCCATCAAGCAGACATGATTCAATTTCCATTGCAAAAGTTGGATGAACAAGGGAATGCCCAGTCTGTGATTCATTGGACTTCCTTAGTAAGGAAGCATACCAATGAATTCACCTTCAGCGATTATGTAGACCATTTCTTGTATACAGTTGCTTGCTTATTGAATAGTGATGTTGAACCAAGGATAGGACCTAAGATAAAAAATATTTCTACATCTAAGTGAGAAAACAAAGACAGGTGATTGGTACATGTACCAAAATTACACTGCGATCGGAGTGTATGGGTGCGAATTGCCTCCATACAGGTTGCCCCAATTTGTTCTTATCAGAATTTTTTCTCTAGAATATATTAGACAAATGATTAATATGGATGACCTACACTTTGTGGCATCCAAGAAGAAATCTCAATTCAAGATCAAAACACAGGTTGGGCCTTTTAATTGCAATACTAGGAAAACAACCAAAGAAGCAGATCTTCTCCTCAAAAAAATGAATTTTAAACTCAGCTTCACCTCGTCACATGACCTTTTGGGAATAATTTCAAAACTAAGAGTAGAGCAGAAGACTACTCCCTACATTCATACTCCCAAAAGCCAGAAATAGAAAAATATATGAATCATGATCAATGGAAGGAAAATACTTTGTAGGAGGCAGAAGAACAGGTACTCCCTACAATGCCATCATAGACTCCAACACCACAGGAGAAGCAAGAAAAAATACCAAGGGAGGATGTATCCCCTTCAGTCACAAAAATTCAAGGGAAAGAGTTTCAGATTTACAAGAAGAGATAGAAGACCAATCCAGGAGAAGAATCCTTTCAAGAGGAAAATGTACAGCCCACTATAGTTTTGACAGGACCCTATAATTCTATCAGGAATGAAGATATTTTCATAGGATCTCCATCATATTCAACTTCCCAAGAGCCACTAGACACATCTCAATCAGGAGAACTGATTCATGACCAAGCTGAACCAAACATATTTTCGAAGTATAAGGAAATTAAGAAGAAAAATGAGATTCTAAAAGCTACTACCTATTCTCAATTTTAGAAATAGACAACATCCCCACAGCATAGGATTCTCTCCACCTTTGACACAGAGAAAGGAAAGATGCAAATAGCCTTCCTCCAAGATGAGGTTCCTTTTCCCAAAAATCCATATGATTACAAGAAATTTATCTTTTCTTTCAATGTTGATCAAATCCATCCCATTGATCAGATGGACTTACAAAAAAAAACAAGTGAGATGTTGTATTTAACCTTGACAAACTCAGCAATGGTAGCTTCCAGGCTGCAAGCTTTGATCAACAACATTCAATCCCAACTCAAACTAGAAACTATATCTTCTTTAGCTAAAGACAATAAGATTAAGTCTTTAGAGGATATAGTGATCAAACTTGGATATGATCCCAATAATGTGAAAGTTGCAGAGGAAATTATAAGAAGAAAGAATGTTGACATTGCATCTCTAAAGAAGCAACTCAAGCTTCCATCCACTGAAGATCCACAGACCAAGGAGGTTGGACAACTAAAGAAAGAGAAATAAGACATGTTCAAGAATATCATTGAACAGAATGGGCAAATTAAAGAGATGGATATTGAAATGGAAAAACTGCTAAAGGAGAAAGAACAGTCAACACAGTTAGCAGTCATTCCACTCAGTAGTTCTAATTGTAGGTACATCAACAACAGGAGCTTCCACTTCAACAACCATCACAATAGAGGGACAATCTACAGACTCATCAAGAGGACTAGTCAAAGCTATGGATGACCTATCTATCATAGGGCAAGAGATTGAAAATTTGAAAGCTCAGATAACAAATCTCCAAGAACAAAAATTAAAGATTGATAATGTGTACATAAAAGGGCTTCAAAAGACTCATAGGTTAACCCAGAGATTTGAACAGTTAGAGAATGAATTTGTCATGGTCCAGAAAATTACACAGACAAAGGGGAACATTTGGGTGGAAATCAATGAAGCTATGACTTAAATTTGGCCTTGCATTGAAATAACTTTTGAGCAGAAGGAATTAGTGCAGAGATCAAAAGAAGTTATTGAAGAAATAAAAGAAAGTTTGGGACAGAAACCAGGTGAATCCACTTCCCTAATAAGGATTATAAATTCAAAGAAAAAGGAGGAACTAGAGGAATTTGAGATTGCAGACAGGACATAAAAAAATCCTTGAAGTGAGAAGAGTCCTTACAAAAAGGAAATTCATGCTACAGTTGAAGAAAAATGCCATAACTTAGAGGCCAACATCCAAAAATTCAACAGAAAATTCAATATACTGAATCAAAAGGGGCTGCCAGGTTTATCTAAGTGGATATTGGTGGTCACCCACCAATTCCACTTGGATCCCCACCATTGCTTCTTTCAGTTTTTCAGTTTCCTTAATTGTAGCAAAGTTTACTATTTTTAGAAGCTTTTCGGGTCCTAAACTTTCGGAGCCGTTTTGAGGCCCTAAACGGCGTTTTTTGGAAATCTACCACCAATGATTTTTTGCCTAAAATCGTTTTTTCCATCGTAGTCCTCGGAGAGATATTTCCAACAAGTTATTATGCACGTCAAATGGAGATAATATGACCAAATCATGACCCCGGGAAGTTGGTTGTCCAACTCACCCCAACGAGCCCATAAAATCTTGGTGTAATATCTCCTCAGGTTAGGGTTTTAGTTGTTTAAGATTTGATCTTATTGTTCAATAATAAAAAGGCCCTTGAGCAACATTGTAAGGCAGTTCAGAGGCAAGTAGCCACCACATCTCTTCTCAGAGATAAGCTACCATCGCCCCATCGCCCTAGCTGGTTTATTTCCATTTTTGTTTGTAAGCATATTTCAGTATTTTAAATTAATGAAATGAAGTATTATTTACGTTGCATCTCTATGTTTATGGTTATCTCTGTAATTTTTTGCATTCCTGTTTAAATCCGGATCACAGGTTTGAAAGGAATTGGAGATAAATTGGTTCAATTAGATGATTATCAACAAAAATTATACTCCATAGCGAGAGATAAGTCAAAAATTTCTACCAATAAGGGAACCATCACAAAAAAAGCTTTCATGGAGTGTTTGAAATTCAATGTACTTATCAAACATGAGATAAAACATTTGTTTGTAATTAAGCTCACCTTCCAGAAATATACCGAGGTGGATGAAACCTACATAAGCTTAATCAAATTCTCCACCCCAGATGAAGACAGATGGGATCAACTATGCCAACTACTTGAGTAAAAAAATTGTTCATCTTCAACAACAATGCATCAATTTTTTAGGACAAGTCAGCACCAGAATCCTCGAAGATAGTGCCAGAGAGCTACAAAGTTTTTTTTTCCTATATTTATGTACTATTTTTGTAAACAATCTTTTAGGATATTTTGTAAGGAAAATCTTGATATTTAAATCAAGATATTTTGATGAATTGTATAAATACTTCATATATTGAAGTAAAAAGGGTTAGAACTTGTACCAAGAAAGTAGACCTTTGATGTAAAGTTGTGTACTGAGCTAAAGTGATCATTTCATTAATACAAAAATTCGTTCTAGGATTCATGTGTCATGAAAATTGGTTATGTTTTTCCTCTTGTGTAATTGTTATTTCTCTATTTTTCCATATTTTTTTCCTATCTATATTGTTTAAATAAGATTAAGGGATGAACTTGTTTAATTACACTCTGCTCTCGCTTATAAGCAATATCTTTGTTTTCAAACTGAGATTAAATATAGAATTCATTCTAAAATTCTGTATGTTTAATTGAATCTAAATCTTTTCCTCCCTTTCATTCCACGAAAGATCTAAAGATCGAATAGCCTGCTTACCTTGCGCTATTACAATATGTTTTTTTATTTCTATATCTGATCACCCTAAGAATTTTTGACTCCATTTCCCAATGATCTTTCCTTGCAGTTTCAACCAAATATTTGAAAAAACCAAGCTCATAACTCAATAACTAGCCTAATATCATGAAACAACAAATCTAAATCATATAGAGAGATCTCTCTCTGAAGCTAGGAGGGCTAGATCCCAACTTCCAAAGTGGTTTTGTGGTTACCTCTGGGTTTCTCTCACAACCTTCGGAAATTACGGAGTGATAAAAACTAGTAACTCAACCCAACAAGGGCTCCAAAGCGTTTGTCCAACGAAGGCTCCAAGACTAATAACTCAACCCAAGCTGTTATAGAGATCCAGAGCATTTTTCCAACCAAGGCTCCACGACTAATAACTCAACCCAACCATTACAGGGCTTCCAAAGCATTTATCCAACCAAGGCTCCAAGAACTAGTAACTCAACCCAAGCTAAGGAAACATGATAACCAACCAAAAACACAAGAAGGAAATAAACCCACAAACTCCATGGCTATCTAAGAAATGGAAAGGCTAGGAAATCCATTGTCAATCGAGGATATCCTCCATGCCAATGAAAGATCATAACCAAGAAACCACATGCATGTGCCATGCATGTCAAAACCAGGGAGGAAAACATACATGCAACTCGGTACCTACAAACAAACCCCATTGTAGTTGTTGATACTGATGTCCTCTTGTGCTTTCCTTATCTCCTTTTCCTTCTTGCTCCAAGAATCCAAGTATGGCACACCCTCCAAGAGTTCTCAAAGGGAACTCTAAGTCTCCAAGAATATGAGAGAGAGAGAGAGAGAGAATATAAGAGAGCTCCACCAAAACTTGGCAAAAGCTTACCCACTAATCCTCAAATGCCTTTTTATCAATGAGGCCTCTATTTTCTTAATTTTCCATTATTTTCCTTAAATTTCCTCCTCACATGCAACCTGTGACCTTTCACCTTCCTTTTTCTCCTAATTTCCATAATTTTCATAAATAAATGTGCCAAAAATGCCATTTTGCCTTTCCAAAGCCTTAGCCATTGCATTTGCCAATTTCCTTAGCCATAATAAACCAAATCAACACCCACTAGGATGTTTCCCCACCATTCAGTTTGGAATACGTGTCCCATCATCTGTGGCCATATATATATATATATATATAATATATATATATATATATATATATATATATATATATATATATATATAATATATATATATAATATATATATATAGATATATATATTACATGGAATTTTCACCAAGGTTGTTACACATTGACATCATATCAATGAATGGTTCAGTAGAGGATTGTTTCTCTTTCTAGTTTGATTCCCAAAAGGAGCATGGTGTAGTGCCCTTACATTTTTGAGGGGCATATGGTGTAGTCGGAATCATAACATTTTTTAATAGTAAGAGGTAGATGTCAAGAGGATTGTGATTAAGATTGTTGCATATCATAGAGAGATCGGTCCCAGAAAAAAAAGAAACAAATTAAGAGATCAATTCAACTGAGTGTCTTTATATTTTTTATTAAATTTGAGCTCCATTTTGTAACATGTCAATATAAAAAGCCTTTATCCCCTATATCGCCAAATATAATATGCCATTTTTTCCTCAATATATATCCCCTAATATGAATGCACATGGTAAGGGTTTGCTCCCCTAGTGTTGCCCCCATGAAGCAAATATGCACCATGAACAGTAAGTAGAGAAGAACTAGGTGATTTGCTTGATAACTTTAAAATAGATATTCTTGAGAATCTTAGTGAAGAACTAGATATGGTAAGAGTCCAAAATTAGAAAAAAATTGAAAATGCTACTTGTGACTATTTCTATCTTAGATGTAGGAAGAAGCATGCATTACAAGAATGTCCGCTTAATAATGTTGAAATATGTGTTATATGTGCAGAAAATCATGCTACAAAGGAGTGCCCTCTGGTACCATAACTTAAACTTATTTACTAAGAAGGGTTGAGACAAGTCAAACCGAACCACTTTGTTATATTGCTCCCATAAGTCCTTGGTACCCTCAGCAAACAGGTATGACATAAGATCCCAATTCACAATATCAATCTTATGCACAACCACAAAATAGTTGGAATACACCCCTACCATGGCAAACTTGGCCACCTCAACCACAAAACCCATCTTGGTCACAAGGATTACCGAATTCTTACGATAGAAATACCTAGTATTCTCAACCTTACCAACAATAATACCCTCAATACCAACCTTGGTATTACTCTCACCCCGACCTACACAATTTATCCAACCAAAATTACAACCTCAATTGACTTCAAGTCAACCCCTTCCATTACCATCCACTATATTTTCTCAAAAATCTAATCAACTATTTGCACAATCACTCCCCAACCCAAATAATAAAACAACTCAACAACCCATCTATAATGTTGAGACCCCAAATTTTGAAGCTTTTGTGATAGCTCCTCTAGATTTAAATGATGTCCAATTTAGATATAATCGAGTTTTGCAAAAGAAAACACCTCTAGTTGTCATCCAAGAATATAAAGAGGATAAAATTCCTTAAAATGAGACATCTCTTCATTAGGAAAAGACCCCTCCAAAGGAAGATATTCCTACACAATTAGATGACAACCAAATAAAATCAACTCTTACAATTCCTATAGTTAAACAACCTTCTGTTTCTTTACAAAATCCTCCATTTTCTTAGAAACTTCAAATTGATAAAGGAATAAAGAGGCAAATAATTTTACCCAATTATACTATGTTAGACAAATTGAAAAATATTTGCATAAAGATTCCATTGCTTCAAGCTAGATAATAAATACCTATCTTTGCAAGGACAATAAAGGAGTTTTGTATCAAGAAACTAAGAAGAAAAATAAATGACATTAAAGAAATACATTTGATAAGAAAAATTGAAGA
Source organism: Pinus taeda (assembly GCA_000404065.3). Classification (NCBI taxonomy): domain Eukaryota; kingdom Viridiplantae; phylum Streptophyta; class Pinopsida; order Pinales; family Pinaceae; genus Pinus; species Pinus taeda. The sequence continues at coordinate 88,474 of APFE031209530.1, forward strand.
TATTATGATGGCAAAACTAATAATTGAAAAATATTTAGATATGGGTAGCCCTATTGTAAACATTCATGTCAATGGTAATGAAATTCCAAACACTTTGATTGATTTAGGTGCAACTATTAATATCATGAGCAAAAATATTATGGATCAATTAAGATTAACTAATCTTCAATACACCCCAACTCTATTGCCATTTGTAGATAGATCGGTTATCAAACTTGATGGTATATTAGACGACGTGTCAGTGTCCCTAAATTCATGGGAGTATCTTATTGACTTTATGATAATAATCTAAGAGGACATCCATGGATTCTTGGTAGGCCATGGTGTTGTGGTCACAACTCCCATAAATTTTTACAAAAGATATGGGGACCCTCTATTTAAATTTTGGTCATACCACTACTCATTTCATGTTTTAATTTTGATTAATTTTATGAGATTTTCACTTTTCTTGTATTTTCAATTTAACTATTTCATTACATGTGTTTCATCACTAACTTTCCATATATTATATATATAATATAGATATTCAATATATAATATAATTATTTAATTAGTTAGATTATTAACTTACTTAATTTGTAAATGTTATTATTTAATTAATTCAAATTAATTAAATTAATTATAATTTATTTAATTAATTTGTAAATAATATTTTTATTTTTATTTTTTATTATTTAATTAATTAATAATAACCACCGTATTCAAAACATTTTGTATATATAATAATCTGTAAATATTATAAACAAAACATTTAAAAGAAAAACATTATTTATGATATTATCTTGCAAACATTTCATTCTTTCATCGTGAGAAAAGCTGAAAGAGTATTTTATTATTCAAACTGGGAGGCTTTATTATAATGAGTAGACAGAAAATACGAGTGGAGAGAGAGTCCCACGTGGGTCCCCTCCTCCACTCCCTCACTCCAACTTTCCTCCCCATTCATTCCATTATAACTCTCCCTTATATTCTCTCATACCCTCTTCTCGACTTCACCTAAACAAAGTAACCAAGTTTTTGGATTGACTTTATATGAATACAAATTTCGTTTATAGTAAATAAGTTTTGATTTAACTAAGTTTTTTTTATTTTGATTTTTTTATTTTAATAATACATATTTAAGTTTTATTTTATTAAAATCAACAAAAACTAATTAAAATTATACATAATAAATTGCCAAACTTTTGGGAATATAGTGCATTTTTTATTTTATTTTTACAGTTTTGGAACTTATAATTTGGAAATTCATAAGTGGAGTTTTAGTCAACTAAATGAGGACCAGGACGACTTGTTTATTGGCAATTTTCTCTTCAATCAAGCAACCAAGTATATTTCCATGAATTATAAGTCTTCAATTAGTCCAATGTTGCAATGTGCCACAACATAATGAGCAGAGTTGGGTGTTTTACCTTTCCCTTTATTTGATGATTTTCCTTTCTCTTCATCTCTCTCCTATCTAATCCTATCCCATGAGAGCTTACATGTGTAAGCATCATGACCATTTTTGTTACACCATATGCAATGAAGATCATACCTTTCTCATTAGAAATTTCTATCCCCCAGCCTCTAAAATTCTTCCTTCCTCGTCCTCTTCAGCCACTTCTTCCTCTAGAAGAATTATGTCCCTGATTCTTCTCTTTTTTTGCAAGGCATAAAATTCTTGAGGAGACTAAGCAACTTTTTTTTTTCTTCCCAAAATCTTTGTCTCTTTTAGCAAACCTGTCTAGAAGAGAGTCAAAAGAATTCTCTGAAAGTTTTCCACGTGCTTATAATGACTCAAGATAATGGGAATAAGTGGGATTCAATGCCTTGAAAAAATAAGTGAGAGGAACATCTATTTAAACAACAATGGAATTTATGCTATGCATAATGGATCTTATTTCAGAGGTTAAGGCAAGGGGATCATCATCCTTCAATTCTAAATTAAACAATTTGATCATCAATTGAACCACCTCTAACTTGGAGTGTGAGTCATATAATTCTAACTTATTTAATGCTTCAAACGTGTTTTAAAATGGTGAAATATGAGGACTCACCTCTTCATTTACTGATGCTGAAACCAAGGCACATGCCTTGCTATTCTTGTTTTACTAAATGGTAAGCTCCTTGTCTAAAGTGGGCTTTTGAAGTTCATTATCTCCTTCTCCTTCACAAACTCCTTTCCAAAGTTCATTGAAAATGAGGATGTGTTTTATGTTCCTAGACCACTCATGGTAGTTCTCTTTTCGAGTGAGAACTACTCCCATTATGGAGATGAGTGAATGCATCATCAAAAACTCTTTTATTTCGAAAAAAACTTCACTCCTTACTATATATATATATAAGAATAATCACACTGCCATATAATATATCGCTACTCACATAATATACCATCACACCATGTAGTATATCATTACTCACAGTGATATATACTCATTCATACTTTATGGTCTTAAAAAATGGGACACAAAGCATTTTAATATTATATCACTTCACTCATGAACCATTAAATATGCCAGCACTTATAATATGACTGTACGACCTTTTAAAGGTTATCATTTGCACACATTAAAAGTATTTAAAAAACTTCAACACACACCATATGATACACGGTGATTCAAAGAATTCAATTTTCATAATATATCGGCCTGCAACATTCATTATTTTCAAAGCAGAGGAATAGATAACTCAATTTAACATACCAATCAACTGTTTGCACAGTTCAAATGCACACACGCCCATACCAATTCAAACACACCATATAACCAATTACGTTGCAATCCAATGCACAATACTATGCACAATTTAAAATGTTCAAAGCTTGAAACAATGTGTATGTACTGCAAGTTTCAATGAACACATAGAAACATACACATAAAACAAATCCACAACCTTCAAACCTCCACACCAAATGAAAACTTGACTTCAACACGGCCACTGCACCATCACAATTTCATATATGCAGAAGCAAACTTCTAATCCACATAAATCTAATTTCTCATTTCTCTTGAAAGTCAAATTCTTTAATTCAAAGAAATAATTTGGAGAGTAGAAGAAAACATGGAAAGGAATCAAAGACAAATGTTATGTCAAGAGAGAGGAGAGTTACTCCACGAATGAATTATGCTTTTGCATTAAGAGAAAATATGGATATATACAAGGAGAGTGAGTTTATTGGGATTCATCTCTGAATGTCTCTTCATGTTCTGATTTCCTTTGTTTTACTATTTACAATATTTACATGAATTTTCCCTAATCCCAAAGATTAGGTGTCAACAGTGAGATTATGACTTAAAATATTAACTAATATATTAATGTACTAATATATACATTTAAAAATATGAATTATGATTGATTTGGTCGACCATAAGCAATATGGGCATAAACATTATTACAGTCATTATAGTTAATAAATATTAATATAATATTTAAGTTTTTTCAATATTTAATTTTTTAATATAATTTCTATATTTTTTCAATAGTGCAATCATATTCAACCATGGTCAAACCAACTCAACTATAATCAACCATAATTGACATGGTCAACCATATGTTATAAATGACAAATAACAAACAATGTTGCAATATGACGAACAACAAATGAAAACAAACAATAAATTTTCTCAATATGGTGAATAGTAGATGACACCACAATGTGACGAACAATAAAAGATGTCACAATTTGATGAAAAACAAATGATGTCAAAATGTGATGAACATCAAATGTCATTGCAACTGTAAAAAAAATGTCACAATGAAATAAATAAAACCAATGTTAACCATGGTTAACAATGTTAAACTAGGTCAACTATGATTGTCCCTTGGTTGATTATGGTAAGCCATGATCAGGATGACCAACCATGGTCATTGTTATAATTCTTTTTAAATTTGAACATATTTTGTAAAAATGAAAAAATCAAATATTTTAAAAACATATATATAATAATAATGGTTGAAAAAACCCCAAGTGTTAGCTCAACTGCTCAAATCAGTGCCTCGCCATATGGGAGGTCACAGGGTCGATTCTACCTGAAAGCCCTTGGGGTCAGGTCAGTACATAGGATGAGGGGATGTGATCCCCCTTAAGGGTCGATCTGCCCAGAATTACTGTGGACGTAGCAGCTACCCAATGACCAAGGGTAACCGTGAACCACCGGGAAAAAGAATAATACTAATAATAATGGTTGAATGCGCTTAGGGTTATTTATTAATACACTGATCGAAATTAGCACAATTCTTAATCCTGGCAGTGAGTATCGGCTTTAGCAGCCAAAGGGTTAAAAGGCAGGCATGTACCGCAATGAAGATAAAATGTGTGATGGGGCCCACGCGATGGAGGAAACCCGACAGCACAAACTACACGAGTGTTAATAGGTGGTGTGCCTTCGCAAAGATTTTTGGAAGAGATTGTTGACCTCAGATCTACAGCTCAAATTGATTGCAGAGGCACTCCTCCAAAGATGCCTCGTACTAGTGACTGCCCCTATAGTGTCGTCAACAAGCAAGGCCGCCCCCACCACACATTCTGCCACATAACATTTTCTCTTCATCACCTATCATCCATGCATGTCATTTCATCATTTACTCCACTCTGCAAGAAAATTTAATTCTCTACGGAAGCATTGAATTCGTGTTTTCCCCTCCCACTCTTCTATTTAACCTATAAAGCTCCATTTTCACTCATTTCTTTGTATGTTTTCTACCTGCTCTTGTTGTCATGGCCTTTGAATTCTCTAGCAAGCCTCCTTGTCAGCATTGCCTGTCATTGCTAGGTATTTAAACAATCACCCATTATTTCAATTATTCAAAAATGTCAAAGAAAGCTCCCTTAGCGGGGTCATCCTCTCACATTCCACTCATGGACACTGAAAGAGGCACTTTCGATACTATGTTCAATTTAAATCATTTAGAAACATATCAGTCTATCCTCATAAATCAAGCAGATGTCCCTTTTTATGTTGCCACAGTCAGGTCCGGTGTCCTTTTGGCTTTCATCTCTGAAACTCATCTCTTCCCAAAATTTATCCATTGGTTAGTATCAGCTATGTATCTACAAAGTGTTTTGTAATGGATAAGTCCGGAGAAAATATTTTCCAGTTGTCCTCCCTTTTAATTCAGTAGGCATTGTGTTTTCCGACCGTGACAACCCCACCCAAGGTTCTCGTATGAGCCACATTGTGAATATGATGTAATATTATGCAATGTTTGAAATCAAATAAAAATGGGAGTAAGTCAAAGGGACACTGATTCTAGAGATGGGGGAGGATAATTATTTCTTAGGATGTTATGGTTTCTTGTGCAAGGAAGAAACCTGAATTTGTAGGACAACCATTGAAGGTCGGTTGGTGCATGAAGTTAATGAGTTGGTTCTTGAAATTAAATGGGTTGAGGAAAAGTACTTAGGCCCATGATTTCTTGAAAACAAACAACAAGAAAGGAGGATAGGAATTTTATGAAGGGTTGCAAAACAACAAGGGGAAACAGTAAATAATGTGAGAAATGCAGGTTGATGGGGGAATTCGAGGAAGAATTCGAACAAGAGAGACCCATTCGACTAGAGGAGACATTTTATTTGTGGAAGACTAATTCAAGTTCCTCACAGTAAGGAAGCAGATACCTATTTTGGAGGAAGACTAAGAAGGGAGTTGGAATCGGGTCTCTAGCAAAAGCGTGGTTGTGCTAAAGAGAAGAGAAGATAAGGGGATCGATTCTTTGTCCCTAGAGGTTGTGGGTTGAGTGCTAGTATCTGGATACCTGTAATATCTTAGGGTCCTTGGAAGTTGTGGGTTGAGATAGGATCCCTGGAGCCCTGTAACAGCTTAGGTCCCTGGAGGCTGTGGGTTGAGACAGAGATCTTTGGAGCCTTGTAATAGCTTGGGTAGTTGGAGGTTGTGGGTTGGGCTGAAATATCTAGATCCCTGTAACAACTTGGGTCCCTTGGAAGATATGGATTGAGATAGTTACTTTGGAGCCCTGTAACATCTTGGGAAGAGACCATCCTGAAGCTAAAGCTAAGAAAGACTGGAGCAAAGCGAGTTGGATATTTCCCTATTAGTACAGTGGATTCTAGACTCCCTGGAATGGGGTGAATCATTGTGAGTGCACTTTGGGTGAGGTGGGACACCTTTGGACTCCATGTGTTGAAAAATAAAGAATAAATTGGATGGTGGGATTGAGGAAGTACTCCACTGGATTTCCTGGTTCAGTTGGTAGTTGGTGTGTAGTCCCAAAAGCAAGCATTTCCCCTTAGACTCTAAAATCTCGCTCGGGGGTGACAAATGCAAGTAAAAGTGGTTGTAGTTGTCTATGGTTGGGTGGAGAGTCCTTATCCCTAACTTAGTTTCCTTGCAAAATTAAGATAAGTACATGTGTATGTTTGCTTACCCTCTAATGAATCATGGTGTGTTGTTGTTAATAATCATTTTGGATTCAAAGATTGCATTTGTGTTGTTAGTGCTTGCATATGTGGTGCATCTCATGGGAATATCCCATTGTTATATGCATTAATTATATATGTTTGTTTGTGCTTCAATTTGAAGGAAAATGTGTTTAATAACTTAATAATGGTAAATATAGAGTATCTGATGTCTAAGAGGTGCAATAAAACCATGTAACAATAATGCCTAATCTATGGAGCCGACACCGAATCTAAATCTGAATGAAATGTTTGATTGTGCTCAAAATAATACAATAATTAAAGTGAAAGAACTCCATGATATGCTACAGGCCCTAACCAAGATTTATTTGAACCTTGAAACGTAGTGGGCTCTGAGACCCTTCTATTAATGTAAAATTTACATAAAATACTCTCTCCTGGCAGATTCACTCATTATATACAATTGATGTATTTGCTTATGATTTGTTGTGCCAGAAGGCAAGCAATGTATGAATGTTAAGGGAAGTTTCCCCGGGGCTAGTCAATCCCTGCAACTTTACCTAAATGGCCTCCAACCTTGTATTTGTAGCAGCCTCCATTACTGCTATAGGGAATTTGGCAATGAGGGCTACATGTCCCTGACAATAGCCAAATGCCCTGAAAAATCTTGTATGGCATTGGGAAGCCGCTTGTAGGCTTCTTTGGAGCATGGAACCCCTGATGCGTAACTAGAGAGGTGAAGTCCCTTTAGAAGTTCACTCCATGTCCTTAGTAGAGGGAAACCGAAAGGTTTCCAATGCCGACATGCATGGAATTCTGTGTCCTTAAACAGGGAATACTTGAAGGTTGGGAACACATTGGAGTGGATTTCACCCAAGCTCAAGAGGGGTAACGTCGTGGAATGCTTTAGATTGACATTGGTATAATGTCGAGGTATTGAGGTAGCTCTAGAGGTCTATCAGACCTTTAAGACAGAGTCATAATCGAGAAGAATAGCTTGAGGAATCATATGCAATGATGGAGCTCATCTTCGAGGAGATTACAAAGATCTTTGTGCAAGACATTTCATGAGGAATAGTCGAAGTTCCTCAAACGAGCCATATCAGGAAGCTAAGGAAAAAATGAGTTGTTGTAGCGCAAAGGAGCAGAGCCCCAACCTTATGGAAAAGTTTGGATGACTTTATTCCTTTGTTAATCAGAACCTTAGGCAGGAAGGCTTCCTATTGGAGGGGCCAAATTCCCCTTTCACGCGATTGGTCAAGAGAATGACGACAAGGCATAAAAGTCTTGGATGGATTGAATCATGTAAGATAATTTAATTAGTTGCCGGAAAGTTTGTCACTTGACGGACTAGGGATTATCACTAGATGAATCTTGTATTGGAAAACTGATGTTTGAAGTTTTGGGAGGTCAGAAACCCGAAATCTCGTAACGAAACGCAAATTGGAATTTAACTGGACAGTCAAGATCTGGGTTTGAGGACTCCTAGGTGGACCAGTGGAAATACGTTATTGGTTGTAGAGTAACTGACGTGTCCTAGAGGTGGGAACCTAGAGATTTATTCCTGGAACATCTCTAAAGGTGCAGTAAGGGAGAGTTGGGATGGAAGCACCGAGATGACACGATAGGACAACACATGCTCGACAATGTTGCTATTGGTGGGTGGGTTGGCCCACAACTCACATAAGCCTAGAAGCATAACCTAGAGGGATGATAAGAAGGTGCAATGGGAAGCATTGGGAGAATCCTAGTGGGATGACGTAAGTCATGCCATGTAGTGGCATGCTCCCATCTAATTGGTGGAGAAAAGTCTCGCCAGCCAAGTCAACTCGACAAGGTGACCCCAGAGGAATCAAGGAGCGCAACAAAGGAGGCTCTGGGATGAAGATAGTGGGATGATGTGGGAGTGGTTGTGGTGGAATACATGAGCAGGAAGACAGGCCAATGGGAGAGGAGGTCATATGGCCCACCACCCATGCAATGTCAGAAGTAGAGTCTTGACTATTAGTAAATAGTGTTATTTGGAGTGTGCTGGGAGGGACTCAGCGGGATAATGTTGGCTCTTTTGCTGGCCGTGCGCGCAAGCCTGGTGGTGATAGCATTTGTGGGGAATGGAACCACAACCAAGTCATCCCTATGTCATGACCCCAGTGAGATAAAGGGGCACCGTAAGGGAAGGTGTTGGGATAGCATGAAACAACGATGACAATTGGGGGACAATCTTTGGGCCAATGATGAAAGGGCCTGTTGCCTAGGTAAGCCTGGAGAAGAGAAGCCGATAGGTAACCAAACATGCAACTTGGGAAGTCATTGGGAAAGATTGAGTCGGGTGACATGTCTAGTGGGACAAATACAGAAGGTGTTTGTCTAATGAAGAGAGCAGAGGCCTGTTGGGTTATACGGAAAATTTAACCTGGGTTTTAGCTGACATCATATATATATATGTGTGTGTGTGTGTGTGTGTGTGTGTGTGTGTGTGTATGTATATGTATATGTATATGTATATGTATATGTATATGTATATGTATATGTATAGATATATAACCTAGGTTTTGGCTGGCATAAAATATATATATATATATATCCCATTCCTCTAATGGTAACCTAAGGGGTTGAGTGATGTTACAAACATGGCTCTTGTGACTCAGTTATCTAACTAAATTCGAGTTAGAGGAGTTGGAGTTTAGTTAAGCATGTGTGATTGCCAATTCATAGCAATCAAGGTTAGTTATTTCAAGTTGTTTAAGTTAAACTCGTTCTAACTGTTGGAGAACTAGTGGAAGGTCAGTTGTGTAGTGGGACAACAGTCTAACTCAATGATCATCCAATTAATTGATCAATAAACCCAAAATAGCTAGTGCATGCAGAGAATTTGAGTTCCCCAACTATGGTGGAGATTCCAAGGCAATGTCACATCAATTTTAGACTAGTTTTGAGTGTACAGGTGTTGCATGTAGTCAAATGATCACCTTAGGAATTGCACAAGCAATTTGGAGGAAATTCCTAAATAATAGGGGCATAGTTTCCTCTGGAATTGTGAAAGGAAATAGGGGCTCAAGAAGAGGCTGAAATTAACTAAGTCTGGATTAGAGCTTCTCAACGAGAAAGGAGATAGGTTATTCACTTGCAGGTTGAGCTCAAATTGAGCTAGCAATTGTAATACATCTCTATTCATCATATTAATGCAAGCAGGAAAATGGGTTTATAGAAGATTTTTTTCAGTTGGAAAAATATTGTGTGCGTGTGTTTTATTTCTCATTGCGTGATTGTGATTGATGTTCTAAATTGTAAATTTAATTATGTAGAGCAATAGAGTATGATTGTGTCTTGTGATTTAGATTAAAATTTCATGAGTGGTTGCAATTCTACACCATAATTTCTACATGGTATCAGAGCAGGATTCACATTAGAATGAGAATTTTGAAGTTTTTTCTTAGGAGGTTCAAATTTGCAGTTTAATGTAGCAAGATCCCTTCAGAGTTGGGACGATGACGTTCAATGGGTTGAGACTAGAGTATGCCTTGGAAGGCAGCTCTAATTTCATTGCATGGAAGGATTGCATGGCAACAGTGTTGGATGAAAATTGATTTCTATAATATGTCAAGACAGATATTGTAAAACTACAGGCATCTGATGCAAAATACCTACCCCAATGGAAGAAATATGTATTCAAGGTGAGGATAGTAATCTTGGAGGGAATGTGAGACCAAAATGTCTCAAATATCCATGGGAAATAAATCCCTTACGCGATGTGGCAAGCACTGACTAATACCTTCCAAAATAGCAGTGATAACAGGAAACTGACCCTCAAAGACAAAATTTGAAATATCAAGATGCAGAAGAATGACATTATTCTGTAGTATTTGAGCAGATTTACACAAGTTCGTAATGAGCTTGGTGGGGTTGGTGTTAATGTTACAGAGGATGACTTGGTAAGCCTAGATATTATAATTCTTCCCAAAAGTTAACACAACTACCAAGACTCAGTGAGAAGGAGGGAGAAATTACCAAATTAGGAATGCTTATGGTCTGATTTGGTACAAGAGGATATAAGGCAGAATATCAGAGATGGGACTTCATCCAAGGGTGAGGATGAAGAAACATTTTCATTGGTTGGAAAAGGGAAAGAAGGGAAAAGGGAAAAAAATTATAAAAAAAACAAAATCTTGCTAAGGGGTTAAGAAGCAAGACTTGTCCAAAATAAGAAGCTTCAATTGTCATGAATTCATGCATTATGTCACGAAGTGTCCACACAAAAAGTCAAGCAATAAGACCTTAGGAGGAGCAGAAGATGAACCTTTGGCTTCACAGTTTTAATTTGACTTCACCCTTATCGAATGCATGGCTAGCACAGTGATGGGAAGCGTGTGGTACTTGGAATCTGGTGCCTCATTCCACATGACAGGATGTAGAGAGATTTTCAGTGAGCTGGAGGAGAAATATCTAGATGCATATTGAGCCGGGGGATGATGGAAGGTACAACGTGACTAGGATTGGTATAGTCACTTTTCAAAGGGAGTTTGGATCCCCTCTTCACCTCAAATATGTCATGATTGTTCCAAGCCAAAGAAGAATCTCATCTCTATAACATTTTTTAAAGACCATGGTTATGATTTGATCTTCAGTAAAGGGAAAGCATTCCTAAGACACATAACCACTAGACAGGTGAAGTAGATCGGGGTTCGTGTGAAGAACATGTATAAGCTAGACGTGGAATATTGTGTTACATTAAGTAGTAAGGCATAGAAAGTGCATAGTTGCAATGTCGGTGAACTTTGGAAAAAAATACTTGGCCATTTGCATCATGGCACCTTGAATATTATGAAGCAAATAACCATTGGCCTCCCTCTAGGATCACTTGAGCAGCAGGATTTCTACAAAGGTTGTACCTTGGAGAAGTATGCAAAATCCACATTCCATGATCAAGATAGCAAAGCACATGAAGTCTTGGAAATGATCCACTCTGATGTTTGTGGACCTTTCTTGACAACCTCCACTGTAAGACACAAATAATTTGTTATTTTTATTAATGACTTATCAAGGAAGTGTTGGATTTTCTTCATGTAGAAGAAGGATGGGACATTCCCAAAGTTTGTAGAATTCAAGGTGCTAGTTGAGAAATAGACTGACAAGAAGGTGAAGTCTCTTAGAAGTGAAAATGGAGGTGAGTATGTGTTGAATGACTTCAAGAATTTATGTGCAAAAGAAGTAATTCAAAGAGAGTTGACAACGCCCCACAACCCACAATAGAATGGGGTAGTTGCAAGAAAGAACCGAAGCATTGTGGGATCAGCGAGAGCTATGCTACAGGACCAAGGACTATCATTGCATTTGTGAGAAGAGGCATGTAACACAACAATCTACTTACAGAACCAGATTCCTCATCATATTCTTGGTATGATTACACTAGAGGAAGCTTTTTTGGGGATAAATTTGGATGTGCCACACTTCAGGATTTTTGGAGCCTCTGTTAATTGACATGTCTCCAAATAATCAAGGAAGAAAATTGAGCCAAAAATAGGTTTGGGGGCATTTTTGGATTACATAGAAACTCCTCACAACCACCATGTGTACTTACCTTCCCTTAGAATGATAGTTGTGTGAAGGGATGTAAAGTTTGATTAGGAGAAAGTGATGTAGTGCTCTCTTGAGAGGGAGCTTCAGATCCCACCAAAAGAGAGGCTTTTGACTCCAAAGGAGGAGCCTCAAGAAATTGTGGAGCAACCACAAATTGAGGAGTAGATAGTGAATACATACACTCAAGAAAAACCATCTAGAGAAGGAGGAAAAAGAACTAGGGAAGCTGATATAATTGTGCAAGATGAGGGGGAGAATGTGGGGGCTCCTTCAAATTTGCGTAGGAAAAGGAGGTAAATTGAGAGATACACTGGCTACATGGCTCTAATGACCGAGATTATAGAGATTGAGCCATCCTCTTTCGAGGAAGCAGTTGAGCAAGTTGTTTGGGTTGATTCAATTGTGCAAGAGTACGAAGCCATTGTAAAGAATAGTGTTTGGGAAACGGTCCCAAGACTAAATCATAAATCAATTATGGATTCAAGATGGATCTTCAAGGTAAAGCATGCAAGAGATGGAAGAATAGAGAAATATAGGGCTAGATTTATGGCCAAAGGATTTTGTCAAGTTAAGGGAATTGACTATGAGGAGACCTTTTCACCTCTATCAAGGTATTCATCCATTAGAGAAATTCTTTCTCTGGTTGCGTAGATGGTGTGGAAGATCCACCAGATGGATATAAAACCAACATTTTTCAATGGGATTATTGAGGAGGAGGTGTGCATCGAGAAACTAGAAGGATTTAACACATTTGATCGAGAGTCTCATGTGTGCAGATTCAAGCAAGCGTTGTACAGTCTCAAACAATCACCTTGTGATTGGTACATCAGGATCGACTTCAATCTCACTGGTTCAGACTTCACCAACAGTAAATCACATCTTGGTATAAGATAAATTTATTATTATTATCTTATATGTTGATGATTTAATTTTAACTAGTGATGAACAACTTATCAGATCTTGCAAGGAGGATCTTGCAAGGGAATTTGAAATGAAGGACATGGGTCTCATGCATTGCTTCCTTGGGTTGGAAGCATGGCAAGTCGATGGAGAAATATTTGTATATCAAGGAAAGTATGCAAATGAGATATTGCAAATATTCTACATGGAGAGTTGTAAACCCATGGAGACAACTCTAGCTACCAACTAGAGGAAGGATGATGCCACTTTAGGTGAATAAGTGGATGCTACCATTTATCGGCATCTAGTGGGTTCACTAATGTATCTTGTGAACAAACGACCAAATATGTGCTATGCAGTCAACCAATAGAGAAAGGTTATGGTTATATCAACCAAATTATATTGGAAGGAAGCTAGCCATGTTTTATGGTACCTCAGAGGCACTACCCAGTATGGATTATGGTACAAATGGACAGAGGGGGTGAAGCTTTGTGGCTTCACAAATGCAGGTTGGGAAGGGAGTCCATCCAACTGAAAGAGTACATGAAGTGGAATTTTTAGTGTTGGGTTTGTAGTTGTTCCTAGTATAATAGGAAGAAAATATTTGTGGCGCTTAGCTCGACAAAAGCAGAATACATGGATGCATGTCAAGCATCATGTGAGGTGATCTGGATTATAAAGATACTTGTGGGAAATTTTTGTCAAATGATGGATCCAAATGTGATCTATTGTGATAATCACAGTTGCATCAATCTCTCTAAGAATCCTATATTTCACGATAGATCCACGCATATAGATATATGGTACCACCATTTACAGGGCTGTGTGCAAAGGTGGATATTGTTGCTACAATACATTCCAACAGAGGAAAACGATGTTGACATTTCGATAAAGGTTTTTTCAAGAGGGAAGTTCGAGTTCCACAAGGCATGATAGGGGTGGTTGATAATCCCTTTCTTGTTGAGAGGGAGAGTTGAAAAATGTAGAAAGAAAGTCTCAATTTTATTTTTCCTTGGTCAAATTGAAAAAATTTGAATTTCCACATCAACAAACAACTTGGATGTAGTTAACTTGTGTGACATGGATCTTGTCACTCAATTATCTTAGTAAATTCAAATTAAAGGAGTTGGAGTTCAATTAAAAATGTGTAATTTCTAATTTTTAGCAATCAAGGTCAATTATTTCAAGTTGTTTTCAATTAAACGAGTTCTAACTATTGGAGGAACTAGTGGAAGGTTAGTTGTGCAGTGGGACAATAGTCTAACTCAATGATCATCCAGTTAGCTGACCAATAAACCTAAAGTAGCTAGTGCATGAAGAGAATTCAATTTCCCCAACTGTGGTGGAGATTCCAAGGTAGTGTAACATCAACTGTAGACTAGTCTTGAGTGTACAGGTGTTTTATGCAATCAGATGGTCAACCTTAGGAATTGTGCAAGCATTTTGGAGGAAATTCCTAAATAATAGGGGCCTAATTTCCACACGAATTTCACAAGGAGATAGGGGCTCAAGCAGAGGAATAAATTGACTAAGTCCTTTTCATAGCTTCTCATTTAGCAGAGAGATAGGTTATTCACTTACAGGTTGAGCTCAGATTGAGCTAGCAATGTAATACATCTCTATTCATCGAATTAATGCAAGTAGGCAAAGGGGATTTTAGCAAATTACTTTTTCCTAGAAAAGTATTGTGTGCATGTGTGTTATTTCTCATTGCATCTTTGTGATTGATGTTTTAAATTGTGAATTGAATTCCACAGAGCAATAGAGTAGGATTGTTTCTTGTGATTTAGATTAAAATTTCATGAGCATTTGCAATTCTACACCATAATTTCTATAATATGTACTCGGTATATTAGGCGGGTGAGCCATAAATTATTTTGATTACTAGGCTGGTGATTTAGATTACCTATTATGTGGTCTACATGCCCACGTGTTTCATTAGATACTAATGTGCATATTTTGGCTAAGTGGGCAAGGGAGCCACAATGTAAATATTGTCAATTTGTACATCTTTCCATAAATTAATAAAATAAGGTTAGTTGTGGAGCCCACTCCATAGAAAGAGTGGGGGGACACAACTCCAAGGAAGAAAGGAAACAGTTGGGTTTAGTGGAAAAGAGTGCTCTCGTGCAAACATGGCTTCAATAAGTGCCACATATCTAGTTGGGGCTATGAATTTAAAAAGGATGATGGTTTTTTTATGGGGAATTCATTATTTAGTAACAAATTCAGGGAACTGAGTATGGTAACTTATGGCCAATGAGTCCTAAGGTTGGACTCTGGAACTAGTTGGCTACAGTTATTAAGTTAATTGTGCCAAATCTATACATCCTATTTTTTTATTCAAGCTCTAAAGTAGCTTTGAAAGCTTGTTGGCTTTGAGGATTTTTTGGCCCTGATTATGGCTTGGCGCCATGGAGTTATGGTGGGGAACTTTATTGGAGATATCTGGAGAGTCCTCAATTGGGCTCTCACACCGACTAATGGATTTATTCAGTTGGGTCATTCGTCATTTAGACATAGGGTAGTAGCATGGCTCCTATAGTTGTAGGCATATATTGTTCCAACGAATGGTAAGTTGTCCTAGAAGGTAGGCACCGAAGAGGGTTTGGGGCTATGCTACTTGGGTGTTGGTCCAGGGATCATGAGCATGTTGTTGGGTGTGGAGCCTGATTATCTTCTGTATTCAAAGGTCTCAGTCGGATGTGTACCTTAAGAAGATTGTACACCCCTCCACGCGGGGGGGTGCGGGGGGGCCGACCCCCTTGGTTCAAGGGTTCGGGGGCAGTGCCCCCAAAGCTAAAAATAGATGTAAAATTGCCTTGTAAAAGTCTAGTAATTTCTAGTCAATCTAGGTTGTTCATTAGGCGGATCATCTGACGGTGGAAGTTATGTTTAGTTTAGGGTCTTTTGCCTTAGAAGGCAACCCCTCACTATATATGAGGGAATTGTATTATTTCTATGTATCTCTATATTTTGAGTGAGGAAGAGAGAGGAGATTGAGAGCGAAGAGGGTGTTACAGCGGATCTGCTGTAGGTTGTATCTCTTCAGTTTGTTGAATAAGATAAAAAGAAGGACTAGCTGTTTCTCCGTGGACGTAGCCCAAACTGGGTGAAACACGTATATCTGTGTCTCTTTTGTTTAATGTGTTTTTTGTGTTTATATTTCTACAATATTATATGTGTTCCATTGCTCTGTAATATATACTTTTATAACACATGTGGCTAGATACAGAGATTGTTGGGGTTGTTGTTGTGGCTTGGATTTTTGTTGTTTCTTTTCAACTGTTTCCATTGAATTTTTTGTCCCAACTTGGGGGTGACCTATGGTTGAGCTTATGAACCACATGGTCCATGACTGGGTGGAATGTGGAGAGCCCATATCCAGCCAACTCTTTTCAAAAAATAAGTACTTGTGTTGTTTTTCATGAGTTTCTATTATGTGTGATTTATGTACAATTGATAGTTATGCTTCCGTTGATGTATTTTAATTTTGAATTACACCTGCTGCATATTGATTACATAAGAAATCAGTGTTGCATTGCATTTTAATTAAATTACCAGGTCTAGGTTTCAAGCTAGTAGAAATAAATATGAATGCTTCTACAACATTTGAATGGTTTATATGTAGTGTTGTTAAGAGTGGCGTTGTCACTTGGGGGCAGATGATATCACAAGGTGGTATCAGAGCCCAATTTTCAATAGTGGGCCAAAATTGGGTTGAAAAGAAAAGTTAAATAAAATTTCAATAGATTTGCAGGTTATCCACCATGTATTTGACGAGAGTGTCAACGGTGGAATTAACAAAAACCTTTGTAAATTCGAGAACATATAACTAAGGGAACAAATATGGTAGAGTAAAATAGAATAACTGTTCAAATTTGACAAGGTTCTAGACTTGATTGGACCAAATTTGTAACAAAATTGAAAATTTGCAGTTTTCCTAAAAATTGTTTGTCAAAACCCTAATGATGTGAACAGTGTAAATTCACTATAAGGCAGACTTGAATTTTAGACGTGGGTGAAATTGGGAAAACCAACTAAACTTTGGAAGGTCATAGTTTTAAACCTGTAAATAATATTTTGACATATGACCATTTAAAAGAAAGGATTTTTAAAGTAGATTGTGATTATCTACCAAATATTTAAATATGAGGCCATGAATTCTAGAAAAATATAATAGAAATCTATAGCAACCCTAAAAGGGGAAAAAATGTCCTAACAAACTATAGAATTCTAGAGAGATTAACTTTCCCCCTATGTCCAAATGGTGCAAATACATAGTCAATGGAGAGCCACTGATGAGGAGAATATCCAAGAAAACCCAAAACCTAGAATCATATGGGATATGTGATGAAAAATCTCACATAAATCTAGAGGTGTTGGAAAAAGAGTTTGTCACTTGAAATTTCTAGAGGGCATATCATTCATCCCAGGAATAAGAAATTGGTGAGTGAGAAGTCAATGGAAATCTATTGATTGGAAGATCATGATGGTTAACCTAGAATTGTAATCTATTAGGATATTCCAACACATAGGAAATAGTTAAGTATAACTTCGTCTAGTGTAGAGTTAGGTAAAGTGTGTTTATTTACTATGTACTTTTGAAACTTACAATCCAACAGTCAAGATATGTTCTAGACATGAAGTGATCTGACGGTTCATTCTCTTCTTGCTATTACCGACACTTGATCTGTGGCTTAACACCCAATTGGTCCATGATCTCTATTTAAAGAGCATTGAGGGTGATTTGTAAGGTGATCATTCATGAGAGAAGCTTATGTAAATTTTCTTTCTTTTACATTAATAAATTCCCTGAAGTGGTCGTGTTGGCTCAGGTTGTGGATTCTTTCCCTCTTTGAGGGTTTTAACCACATCAAGAATACTGGTGTATTGATATGTGATCTGCTTGTGAGCAATGTCCTTTGGTTTTCTATTTGAGGAAATTACCCTGTAAATTCGTACATGGTATCAAAGCTATTTGAGGTTCGTATCCGTTGGTGACCCAAAGAGGAAGATGGTACGATTGCATATGACTGTCATTTCCTAGATCTTTTGTTTCTGGCCGCTTCCGGGCCAAGAGGGCTACTCTATTGTGTTAGGAACATCTGTTCTAGTGAGGAACCCCTTTTGTTTCACGTGGAAAGGTTTTTGGTAGCCCTAGTGTTACCGGGAATAGTGTCCACTCGGATGCTACTATTCCCACTAAGATGGGTGGATATCTTAGAAACAAACAAGTAAAGTCTACTATTGTCTTCTTTTATGAAAATAGACAAGAGGAGAACCAAGAAGACCAACCTGAATCTTGCGCTTGATTTCCTCTCCTTCTTGATAGAGCTTCGCTGCTTCTTATTCATCTGCCCAGCTTCAAAAAGAACCTGTGGAATCAACAACATACTACTATCGAAGAAACAAAGATCTATATTCATAAATAACACAGGATCAGATGTGCGCTAACCATATAAATGCATATATAAACAAGTACACAAGAATATGGAAGAAAACAAGAATAGCTTTATTAAGATGAAAAGTAGCAAGAGGATTACAACCATATGTTCTGACCCAGCATCATCCCCCAGCTAGGAAGCCCTTCTTCACCTCAAGCAAAGCTTAGATCACCCAACACTATGAATGTACACCAAAAAACCAACAACACTTCTCTATAAGATACAAAATTCCAGCCCCTGGATCTCTGTGATGAGGGATCCATA
>APFE031209530.1:108910-142460 GCA_000404065.3 Pinus taeda
TCTTTATTTTTGTCAAGCTTGAGGAGGATAACATATGCTTGTTCTATAATCCACCCTTCGAGCGAACCTGTCGCTATATTTTAGCGAGCCTAGCAATAGTGAAACTCGTTCTTGTCCATTTGGATGAGTTTGTCACTATTCGGTTTTAACGAGTTTAACGACAAAGATAGCTTGGTCTCTTTCAATTTTAGAGAGTCTAAAAGAAATGGAAAGGAGACTCCAACGATTCTTTTTCGTCATATAATCCCTTAAGTCTGAAAAAGCGTAAAATAATATAAAAGGGATGAATTTTCGATAGTTTTAACGAGCCAAACAAGACAAGCGCTCGATATTTTTGTGTAATAATCCCTTAGGTCCAAAAATATTAAAATCTAGAGGAGGGATAGTACTTCCGATGACTTTAATGAGCCGGAGAGGCCAATCGCTCGACAATCTTTTCATATTTTACGAGTCAGGTGAAAAGAGCATAAAGAAGACTCGTTTTCAAGGAACGAGTGATGGTTTCGGGTAGCAGCTGATTCCAGGTAAGATTTGGAATTTTCCAATCACAGCAGTGTCACAAGGATGGCTAACAGAATCACTCTTCGCAGATGTTCCTTGAAGGGGTAAACAATCATATGGGGGTGAATGATTGGCTAAAAATAGAGTGGAGGTGATGGCGAGAACACGACCAAGGCTCAAAAGCTGGCGATAAGGCATTCACAATGATTATTTACCAGTTCATTTTTTAATGAGCTTAAACGTCGGGGGAAACATTTTCTCACGAATTATGTTTATTTTTTAACGAGATTTAATTATGCGCTAAAACTGCTCGTAGAGGGTTTACTTTTTAACGAGCTTGAACCCTGCGGTAACATTGCTCGCGATGATGGTCATAGAGTTTTTGATTCACCATTAGCATTTTTTTCTTTCAAATATTGTACTACCTGTTCATTTGCTTCATCAAACCGATTAGAAATGAAAACATATGCCTAATAAATGGTTAAGAATACTAGTATTTTACTTGAATTATGTGCATGGTAAATTAAAAGTGACTTTTACCTCTCATTTTACCATTTCATTTGAATTTGGTTTGTTGGAGCTCTGGAGGTGCTTTTCCCCCCTAATTTTCACCAGCAGATTTCGAGAGATTTTGTGGACGATTATGGACGTTTTTTGGACTAGGTAGGAGCTAAAATTGTGCTCTTCAATTGCATGCCTTTCATTTTGGATTTTGAGCTTGTTTCCTTGTTCTGCTAAGCCTCTGGGGTTTGAAGAACTCGCCCTGGGACCATCGCACCCTTACTTAATCAAAAGGTGTGATGCATACTGATCTTTCCACTGATTGGTCAGTATGCATCTCTCCCAGTACACTTGATGGGGTGCGATGGGCGCAGGGAGGAAAGTTTTTGCACAGTTTCATCATGGGTTTTTTCCTGTTCCTTATTTTTTTTTTTACCAAATGAAGATCCTGACTTTTCTCTTGTTTGTTTTTAAGAGATTCATCGGAGAAAAATGGTCATTACATGGCGAGAACGTGAGCATGAAGAAGAGGACGTTGTTGCTTTACATGATCCGGGCACAATAGCTGCATTGCGGAACTGTGGCTTATTGAAGTTTTTCCGTATCTCTAGCATGAGGCAACAAATCAGTTTGTTGCAGTATTTCCTCAATGCCTGGGATCCTATCAACCAGGTATTCCAGATTAGGGGCAAATCGATCCCCTTGATAGTGGTGGACATCTATTTTCTGACTGGTTTATTGAGGCATGGTGCCCCTCTCTCATTATCAGGCTCTGCCCGTGGGGGTGAGTCCGTGAGGGAGTACATTCGCCAGCATTGCAGAGAGGGATCTCAGCCGAGTACGGACGACAAGATCAATATCCGAGATGTCATTGACTGGCCCTTGTGGACCATTCTATTCACTTTTTCTAGACTGGTTGGTAGTTTTGCTCTTCATATAGCCAACAGATCTTACATGCAGTATGCTTTGGAATGCCTTGAACCGAAGGTGTTCAATTGGTGTGATGTAGTACTTTTTGTGATGAAAGAACAATTGACCAAGGTCAAAAGTGGAAGATCCAAGAACTTTGGTTATGGTTCTATTTTGACCGCTTTTGCCTTAGAGAGAATCCCACTGATGCAGCCGCAGTACATTTCACTTGGCCTACCTCCACCGACTAAACCACGGATGAAGAGATGGGTCGATCTCATGTCTCGACACACTGGCCAACCTCATATTTCTTTTTCTGAGACCTTCTTTGAGTGGTTTGATCATCAGGAGATGGTTTATGCCAGGTTCCCATATGTTGGTATGGATTTCCGAGGTGATCTGAACTTGGTGCTGCTGGTTGGCGAGCAGTGGGGTGCGATGGGTAATTCTTCTGACCATATCCCTGTTCATTGTTCTTTATAATGTTCTTATATTCTTATGATCAAGACTAATCAAAACTCATGTGCTCATGCAGATGTTGGACCAGCTCGACCGGCAGTACGTCGCAGAGACCCAGCGGCCGCTCCAGCAGGAGAGGTTGTTGGGAGGGCCATCCTTCGCAACCTTGATGTGGTCGAGACTCTTTCAACATTACAGGACCAGATCGAGGGCCTTACCCTTGGTATCCTAGATGTGAGGACCGATGAGTTGCCTCTGCGGTTGCAGCGACATACTACTGGAGTGCAGAGTCAATGGACTAGGCTTTTACGCATGATTGCACAGGTGGTGACTTGTTATCACCAGCATCATTAGAGTAGGGTGCCCCGTAGCATTTTGAGTTTTGGGTCATTTGACCAATTTTGTCTTGGTTACAGAACATTATGTATAGACTATAAACAATTATGAAATATATTTTTGATTTTCGGAGCTTTATTTTGGTTAGGTTACATAATCCTACTGCATATATTGATGTGATGCTTCTTTTTATAAATGTCGCAAATGTCTATCTAACACATACTTTTCCAATGAGTCCGTTAATGTGTTTAAACTTCTGGAAATATGTTGATATTGGATGAAATCGAACTGTCTTTCCAAAATTTTGACCCTTAGGAACATGAAATAGATAGCTGGATTTCCTACAGAATAGATGTTGGTGAGTTGTAGAATGACAAGCTGTGAGTCTAGCCTGACGACAAGTCGGCATATGCCATGTGTGATGGCATTAGAAAGGAGTTCTATCAATGCACTGTACTCAGCGATATTGTTCGTAGACCAACCAATACACACTCCTCTGAAACTTACTAACTCACCGTTGGGATTAAAAATGGCCCATGTCGCAGAAGACAGGTTCCGTGAACTACGACTTGCTCTGTCGGCATATCCAACGAATGATTCTAGTAGGTTTGACATCTACAACGAATGCAAAAAGTGGATTACTTAACCAAACTAAACGCTCTTGGCGAAAACAAAAATGTAACAAAAGCATGAGGATTACTATGCGAAATCAAGCATAGTAACGCTTGAGGTACAACCCGTTGCGAGGTTGCGCCAGTGAAATCCCATCATAATCCATCAACTCGTAGGCTCCTTTTGCTAATACTCATTTAACAATATAGGGACCCATCCAAATGATTTGAATTTCCCTGCTCCCAACTTATCGGATTCCTGGTCGTAAAGTAAGACCAGGTCACCTTCTGGGAAGACGCGGGGTTTGACATTCTTGTCAAACTGTGCTTTGACACGCTTCTTATGAGCTTCGTTAGCCGAGGCTACATCACGATGGGTTTCATCCAAATGGATTAGTTCCAAGAAACGAGCCTCTTCTTCTGAGGTTCCAGGGAGAAGGTCGACTGCGAGTTTGAGGGATGAGATTTCACATTGAACCGGCAAGATTGCTTACAGACCGTACACCAATTGAAAAGGTGTGAATCTGATTGCATTTCTTACCGATGTCCGGTATGCCCATAAGTCCGAGTATAGGATTAGGTGCCAATCCCGTTTCTGGACGCTGATCATCCTTTGCAGCATGCGCTTTAGGACTTTTTTGATTGCTTCAACCTGTTCGTTAGCTTGCGGATAGTACAGAGTAGAGCTGTCGTGGGACAGTCCTAATTTGGCAGCCAACTCAACCATCATGTGATTGTGAAAATGCAATCCATGATCTGTGACTATGGCTTGTGGAACGCCGAATCTGGAGACTACGTGATTGAAAAAGAAAAGGGCAGTCGTTTCGCCGCTGTTGTTTAATGTAGGCATCGCCTCGGCCTATTTGGTAAAATAGTCTACCGCGACTATTATGTACCCATGCCCCCAGCCGAGGTGGGGTTACATGTCATGAAATCTATGCCTCATTTAGTGAATGGCCCAACAGCTACTACTGGTTGCAGTGGTGCGGGTGGACTTCTAGTTTTGCTATCGAAACTTTTGGCAAGCATGACAACTTCTAACTGTGGTTATGCAATCTTTGAACATTGTTGGCCAGAAGTATCTTGCTCGTAAAAAAATTTGCGCCATAGCATAACTAGATTGATGCCTCCCACATGCACCTGAATGGTAGTCATTTAGGACATTTTCGGCTTCCTCAAGGGTGAGGCACCTCTGCAGAACGGTATCGATACTACGATGGTAAAGAGTATCACTGACGATCACGTAGTCTTTTGCTTGGTATCGAATCCATCGTTGTTCGTAGCGTGAGGTATTAGACCTGTATGTTTGTGTCTGGAGATAAATGATTATATCTCCGTACCACAAATCACTTGAAGATATCAGAAACAAATTTTCATCCACGATTGCTTCTTCAGATGTTGCATTGTTAGACGACAATGGGAGAACACATAGTAAATCTGCAATACTACGGCTTTCTTTGATTTGGATTTTTTGAATTCCAAATAAAACTCTTGTAGAATTGCTATCCATTTTGAACATTTTCCCCCCAGCAACTGTCGCGACAATATATAAGTAATAGGGTTGCAATCTGATAAAATGGTAGTTTTCCTGAAGAGGACGTAGTGTCAAAATCTTTGTATCGCTTGAACAGCCGCGAGAGCGAGCTTTTCAAAGTAGGAGTATTTCATTTCTGTATCATTTAAGTTTCGACTTAAATAATATATAGGATGTTCAATTCCATTGTCTTCTTGAACTAAAACCATTGTTATGGTCGTATCTACTGCAGCCAGACATAGGTTAAAGTCTTTTTGGTAATCAAGAGCATACATTAATGATGCTTGTATTAGATATTTCTTTAAAGCATCAAAGGAGGCTTGCGCGACCTGGTCTCAAACAAAAGGTACTTCCCTTCTCAATAGATGAGTATAACCTTTACCTAGTTCGGCGTAATTTGGAATGAACCTCTTGAGGAAATTTGCTTTCCCTTGGAGTTTCTGAATCTGAAGCAAGTTTGAAGGTGGAGGCAAATCGATGATTGCTTGAACCTTGCAAGGGTCGAGACGAATCCCATCCTTTGAGACTATGAAGCCAATTAAACGACTAGAACTTACACAAAACACACATTTGTGCCGATTGAGTCGTATCTTGTAGTGTCGGCAACGTAGAAATATCGCTCTCCAATGGCGCGGATGATCGGTCCGCTTTCGCGAATGAGCTGGGAGATCATTGAGATAAGGTTGAACGATGTTTTTGATGTCATGGAAAGCATAGTTCATTGCTCTCTAGAACGTTGCCCCTGCGTTCTTCAAACCAAAGGGTAGCTTGCGATATGCGAATGTGCCCCATGGACAAATGAATGCAATCTTTGACTGGTCCTGTGGGCGAATATTTATTTGATTATACCCGGAAAATCCATCCATAAATGAAAAGATTTCGCATCCGGCACATTCATCAATTATCTGGTTGATAAAGGGTGTAGGGTAGTTTTCTTTTGGACAAGCTTGGTTTACATCCCTATAATCGATGCACACTCTAATCATTCCTTGTTTTTTCATCACAGGAACAATATTCGATACCCAATCGGTTAGAGGAACAGGTTAAATGAAACCAACATGGAGGAGTTTTTCAACTTCCGCCTTGATGGAAACGACTTTCTTGGGGTGCACCTGCCTTAGCCACTTTTGTACTGGTTTGACATCTGGATACATCTTAATTTCGTGTTCAACTATGCTCGAATTGATACCTGGCATTTCATCATATGACCAAGCAAAGACATCTCTAAACTCATGAAAGAGAGTGTTATATATTTCTAGTTCTGAAGAAGAAAAAGATTTTCCAACATGAATATTCTCTACAACATCTCTTTTGGTTGAGATATTTATGGCAATAGTCTCTTCGATATTGGATAGGTTTCTCTCAGAATCCATCGTATTTATAGTATTTGTCATAAAGTCAAATACTGAAGGATGGTGTAGGTCACTGGAATTATCTTCTTTCCAGTTCAGAAGATGGGACCAATGGTGGTAATCTTCCCATGGTGCCCCATCAATCATCATCGATTGAATGATTCCTTCGTCTGTAGAGTGTACTTGCGACCAAGGATCTGAAGGGGTGCCATATTCCTTAGACCTATCTATCCAAACGCTCAACGAGCATTGATGCGGGTTTGCCTCCCACGCTGAAAACATTGATTGCTATAACATTTCCAGTGGGGTTAGAGGCAAAACTTGCGAATGATCCATTTTAAAATTGTTTTCTGACATCTTTTGAATGGAAGATATCATATTGCAGGTTCCTACATTAGCCACTTCCGCCCAATTTGTAGGAGGCAGTAGGGTAAAGGTTCCCATTAACGTAGGGTGTTTTAGTAGGCTTACTCCGATATTATGAAGCATGATAGGGCTTCCATGGATCATCGGAATGCTTCCCGTAACTTGCAAACTGTCGGGGAGAAAAGTTTGTTGGTCGATGATTGTAATTCCTCCTTGGGAAGGAAACACAATTTTCCTAAAGTAGGTCAACACAACGGCTGCCATGGCATATATCCAGGGTCTTCCCAATAGGATGTTGTAATCAAGATTTCCGTCGATGACTTCAACATCGATTTCTACTGTTTTGCCCCCCAGTTCGACTTGCAAGTTACTTAGTATCCCATACGGGGTATATGTTCGTCCATTAAATGCTTTCAATGTTGTTGATGATCTCAACAAGGATGGAGACCCTAGAGTTTTCCAGCAACTCATTGACATGATACATGTGGATGCCCCTTCATCAATAATTGTTCTATGAATAGTTTTGTTGAGGGCTTTCACTTGAATGAGGAAAGCTAGTTGAGTTGGTAACTGAGGGCTATATCCTTTGTGATTGAAAGATACAAGATTGGAATCCATTGGGTCAATCCCACCTTTTGCTTATAATAAAGCATGCTTTTGGGAGGGGCAATTTTGCGATACCTCAAGAGTCGACATCACGGATGGCGATTGAGCTAAATCCTCCACTATATTATAGTGTTGTGCTACTCGGGCACGAGGATTAAAGGTCGATTTGTGTACTACTCCCTTTGGTGGTTTTATTGTTAATTCATGAATGATGGGTGGCATGACTTCTATTGAAGTTGTTGTTGAACTACTAGGTTGATCATTATCCTTGTTGTTCAACATCTGTGGATTCCCGTAATCTTTTCTTCTTGTCGTTATTAGAGCATCATTCAGTTGCTTTGAAACTGACAACATTAGCACTTGGGACGGGGAAGCATTTTCGCTAGCAACCAAATTTGTTCCTGGGTTTGAAACCGGGTCTGTCAATACAGCCGAGGTTTTCAAACTTTTGAAATATTTTCTAAGTTCTTCTTTATATGGACAGTCTCTGGTCCAGTGATCCTCATCACATATATGACATGGATTTTTTGGTTTCCCATTCCCAGAAGGTTTTTCAGAAGATTTTCTAGGAGATGAGTCCTCCTGGTTTTTCTTCTTCCCCTGTTTTTTCTTATTGCCTCCTAGCTTCTTAGGTTCTTTGCCTTTGTCTGTTAACATGGCATTTACTTCCGAGGCTAGAAGTTCCTCATTTGCATTTTGACTTGAAACCGTGCAGGCCTTTTTTTATGTGGCCTTTGCAGTTTTAGTGCTTGTCGTACCTATCACACCATCACCGCCATGAGAGTCTTTGTTTGATTTAGGAGGCAGAGGAACGAAGAATTCTGGTCTAGGAGCATCAGGGATTTTATCGTAGAGAGTGCTAAACTGAGCATAGATCAAGTCTAGATATTGTGCACAAGCAATAACTTGCTCTTTAGTGACGACTCCTCCCTTTGCCACATCTTCTGTAATTGCGGGTAACAACGACTTAATAAACCATTCAGCCAATAGCTGATCAGGAACATATGTTTTTACCATTCTACGACGACGTCGCCACTCATGAATATGATCGGATATGTGAGTGGCTATCGTTTGTTTGAAATTGGTAAGTAGCTCAGTTCCTGTTTCTTACCTTATAGGTAACTGAAAATGGGTTAAAAAGGTTGTAGCTAGGGTACTTAAGTTATCAAACGAAGCTCTAGGTAGTTCTATATACCACTTTGTTTCCGGACCAATCAACGTGCACTTAAATAGGCGAAGCCAAATGGAATCATCATTGAGAGTGTTTGATGAACACCATAGATGAAAAGTCATCACATGATTCGATGGGTCTTCGCCTAGATTTCCATTAAATTTAGGAATATCCGACGGAAGTTTATGTGGAATCGCCGGCCACCAAGGGGCGTAAGCAATTGGATCATTCGTTAGTCGACTCAGATCCGGTAACTCTAAAGTTGCCACGAAAGGAAACTGTTGATTCAGGCTTGGTTGAGAATACCCAGGATAAGACGGAATCGTTTGAGCAGTTGGTCTTTGCATACCAACATAATGCATTTGATGTTGGTAACTTTGGTAAGGTTGATGGGCATAACCATTATGATATGGTTGATACGGCTGCCCATTACTTGCAAAGACTTGTTGCTCATATCCTTGGTAAGCTTGCTGGAATTATGGTTGTTGGTATTGCACCAGCCATGGTTGCGAAGCCATGGATTGTTGTCCAATACTGACTGTTTGACCAAGATGGGAATTGGTGTTCCCCGTTTGAACTTGTGCCATTCCACTAGTTGGTGACTGTGGTTGTGTCGGAGGTACAAGAGATTGTTGTATTACAACCTGTGAAACTTGAGGTTGGCATACAACTCGTGACGCTTGTACTTCCAATACTGCCACAATAGCCAGTGTAGTGGGGATATTTGTCATAGGTAAACTTTGTTGTATTAAGCATACAACTCTTGGTTGTTGAGACAGGATTGGCACCCAACCGCTAGTTGTGATTCCAGCATAACCCAAATTTTGTTTTGAACTCACGCATGGTTGTCCTTCCGAGGAAGACAATGAAAGGGTGTACGTCCCTCCATATGACGGTAATCTAGTACTCAAAGGAATGATTTTCCTTTGGGGGCCAGTTTTCCGAAATTGACCTTGTGACGGATCAATTTGTTGAGACTCAACGTAAGATATTCCAGATATAATTCCGGATGAACAAACGGGAACAGTCCATACTGTTGAAATAGCCCCTGGATGAACTCCATCCAATGATTGAAAGCTGGTTGGGATAGATGGCACGCTGGTGAACATTGTCGGAATAGCAGAAAAAGCTTTTGTTGTTGCCGTGTCAGGTGACACGGTCCTTGATGTTGACGGTTGTTCAGACATATTAAGCCTATCCAAAAGATTCCTCAGTGATTCTTCAGGAACTTCTGAGGGCGGGTGAATATTTTCTGATGAAGAAGGATACAGGGCGATCCCAGCTCCAAGTTGTGTTGGAGTGCTAGATGGAGGATCTTCTACAATCTCTTCTATGGCAATCAATCCAGGAGGAAGAGGCAGACCGTCAGGTCCGTAAAATATTTATGGTGCCGAAGAAGATGTAAGTTCTGTAGCAGCAGACGGTTGGGGAGTAACACCTTCTGAATCGGCTGTAGATGGAGCCGGTTCAGGAATAGAAGTGTTAACCGTCACACTAGGATCAGGTGTCATGTCCTTTTGCCGTTGCGGAATTTCTTCTGTAAAGGAAGGGATACCATAAATGTTTGGAGTAACCGGAGTCTCTGAGGATGTCGGAGTGCTTGCTCCAACCAACCTAGGGGACTTTGATCCGGTTAAATGAGTTCGCTTCATCTGGAATGGTTTCGCTTTCAAAGTCAACGACAGTTGACTCGTAAGTCTCCGCGAACGACAGGGTTTTGATTGACTTTCTTCCACAATTACGGATTACTTGATCAACTCAAAATAAAAAGGGAAAAATGTTTTTCGAATTAAATGGATTTTAGATGCTTTGACACAACTTGTTTTTTCAATTTTAAAAAATCGAGAAAAAACAAAAGATGACTCTAGTCGCCTTTGATTTTTATTGAGCCTGAAGTGACAAGTGCTCAGAGGACCTTTTCCTTTAAGGAGTCTAAAAAGGAGCAAAATGGACTTCTCTGGAGATATTAGCAGAGAGGATTACCAAACCAATCGCAAAACTGCAGAATACTTTTTATGGTACGGCATTCAATCTTCCCGAATGCTGTGTTCAATGCATTGCGATCGATAGGGCGGCAGACATGGCTTCCTAAGGATAAAGGATGCAGCCTATTGTGGTCTCCCAATATATACTCGACGGTACGTGGGAGCACAAGTCCGTACTGGCACTTGCCGTTTCAGAGTGGAGGAATCACCCAATCAACACTGAAAACAACAGTTACCAATCTTTATGATGCCGGAATACGTCTCTAGCCTAGACCTCTAGATGTTGTGCGTTAAGTTCCAAAGCGTTGTTATATTCATTGAATATTTTAAGTTGATCTTGCTTAACAATTTGCCTTTCAAGTTCACCGTGTGATGTGTATATAATTCCTAAAATGCGGTCTAAGATGATAAACAAAAATTTAATCTTCTTTCAGCAATGAAAATCCTAGCTACTAAGGAAAGAAAGTCAAGAATCTTTTCTTCGCAGAGCACAGAGCACACGCTAAATGCACAGTCCTAAATCAAACCAAGCTGTCGAAATGCAAATGCACATGCATGTATTTGTTTTTAGCCTTCTTAATGTATGAATGATTTTAAGAAAGCTATGTGCAAATCTGAATTACTTTTAAAGCGACAGTACTCAACAAAATTCTTTTTCCAAAATGAAGTGAAAGCAAGAGAGACACTTTGCGATTTTGAAATGAAAATTTCTTTTCGACACTTTAAAACTACTAACTCAAATCCTATGCAACAGTAACTGTATAATCGACTATCAAGAACAATGGGATTTTTTCCAAAACTGAAAACGATAGCTATGACAGTTTCAGATCTAGAGACAATAGTTCGACTATGCTACTTTTTTGCAAAAGAGAACTGAAAATGGCACAGAATACATAAAAAACACTTAGAGTTCTTTGCACTAAGGAGGTGGAATAATGCAAGAGAAGGGAGTTTTCATAGAAACACACTGACTACAGACAGCAAAACTCCTGAATAGGACTGAAAACAGTGAGAAAAAACCACAGTCTGAGGACAAGAATAACCCTCCCTAACCATCGCACCTGTTACACAGTGAAACCAGTATGCAGCGCACCTACTGCACTCGGGAAGTGCGATGCATACAGATTGCCTTGAAGGCAGGGTGTGGTGGTAGCAGTGTGAGACTTTAAACAGGTTTTCACTCACAGTTTGGAATTCAGTTCAGGTGTTTAGGCCGAGTAAGTAATGTTCATTGTATGTAAAACACAAGGGTGATCTAAAGAGGTTACTAGAGCCACCACTTAGGGCAATTAGATTGCTTGCAGATCTATTGTTTAATTCTTAAACTAAACCCGGAGATAGACTGAAGCAGCATTGATCTACTTTGCATTTGTATAACAAATGTAGTTCGAAGGCTAGCTGGCTTGACTTCAGGCTCCGTCTGTAAGTTTATAAAAGAAACAAGGATAGATAGGCTAACAAGTAATCTAGTCACTCCCCAGAAGAGTCGCCATTTTGTTACCGGGAATAGTGTCCACTCGGATGCTGCTATTCCCACTAATATGGGTGGCTATTTTAGAAACAAACAAGTAAAGTCTACTATTGTCTTCTTTTATGAAAATAGACAAGAGGAGAACCAAGAAGACCAACCTGAATCTTGCGCTTGATTTCCTCTCCTTCTTGGTAGAGCTTCGCCGCTTCTTCTTCGTCTGCCCAGCTTCAAAAAAAACTTGTGGAATCACAGCAACATACTACTATCGAAGAAACAAAGATCTATATTCATAAATAACACAGGATCAGATGTGTGTTAACCATATAAATGCATATATAAACAAGTACACAAGAATATGGAAGAAAACAAGAATAGCTTTATTAAGATGAAAAGTAGCAAGAGGATTACAACCATATGTTCTGACCCAGCATCATCCTCCAGCTAGGAAGCCCTTCTTCACCTCAAGCAACGCTTAGATCACCCAACGCTATGAATGTACACTAGAAAACCAATAGCACTTCTCTATAAGATACAAAATTCTAGCCTCTGGATCTCTGTGATGAGGGATCCATATATAGATGATCACAGAGAGGTGAGTCATCTTCTGGGATCTTGATTAGTATCCTCTCTCTGATAGTTCTTACTTCCACTTGGAGAATGATGATCTCTTACTCATCCCTGGTCGAAAATAGAGAGGCAAGTGTCAGAGGGGAATCTTCTGGAAGATTCCATGATCTTCCACCTCACATTTTTGTCCCTGCCATTTGTCCATTCCCGACCATTGCACCCTACAGAGGATCAATTCAGTATGCATCGAACCCTCTGCATTGAGCTTTCAGTATGGTCCAATTTTGACCATTTATGAGCAGTTTTCAGTGGAGAACTTCTGGGAGATTATGTAATTAGCTGGGCCTGTTCCTTTAGGCAATGAAGCAACACTTTTAGGGACTTAGGAACCCTCAGTTTATGGACATTTATGATTGGGGTTGAAGTGCCCAAAAATTTCTATAACACCTAGCTACGTCATTTGTAAGATCTGGAGGAAAAAATATCTTTTTCAAGTAAGCATGCACCCCAAATCTTTAATGGCTAAAAAAAAACCTTCCACTTTTCCAAAAATTGCTAACCTTTTAAACTAGCTCACTTGGTCCAAAGTTACTTTATGAGAATAGAGGTCTTGAGTTCAAGTCTTTCTACTTGTTGAGTTACTTTTTCAAAAATGACATGTAACTTATGTTTTAAAGTTACTTTATGTAAAAGTGTTCTCACCCATTATTAAAAGTGAGTCACTTATAATTCTAAAGTCTCTTTATCTTTTATTTAAGTTACAATTTAGTGGGTAGCTAATAAAGTACCATTGTAAAAGTGACTTCCATTTATTTATAAAAGTGGGTCACATAATTTTTATTTTATTTTTTGTAAGTGAGCTAATTAGATTAAGTTTGGAAAGGGGGGGGGAGGAGGGGGGTTAAATGTAACATTATCATTCACTTCCACACATTCACGCACTTCATTTGCATCTTCAACAACTTTTCTTCAAAAAACCACAACTTCTTCATCCAAAAGTCATTTTTAGAGTCGTTTTTTTTTAATAGGTCTAATTTTTTGAGATATTTCCATTGGAACACTTAGTTTCAGCATCTACAAATTCAATTTCTGTTAAAATGGAAATTCCATGCCAAGTTATTCTTAATAGCACCAACTACTTCCAATGATGGTCCTACATTGTGGATTTACTTAGAAGTAAAGGTCTTTACAAAATAGCCTCAGGCCAAGAAAGTAAACCTAAAGATGAAGATAAGGCAGCCAAATGGGAAAATAAGCAAGATCAAGCACATGGGTTGATAGGGATGTCTATTTCTCCAGACCTTATATTCCATATCGCAGAACTTGATACCCTAATGAAGCAATGAAAAAACTCAATAAATTTTTTAGAATTAAAAATGAAATTAGAGCCCATTAAGTCAAAAATGAGTTGCTTACATTGGACCCCAATAATTTTTCTTCCATTGAAGATTTTTTGTCCAAGTTCAAGACCCTTAGAATTCTCTTGGAAGGTGTTAAGGTTAAGAAAGAAGATGGTAGACTTATCTATTCCATTCTTACTAAGTTGGGACCAGCCTACTCTGTGTTTGTTTCCACCTTTCATTCTACTAGAGAAGCCTTCATTTCTCAAGGACAAGACTAAAAGTCCCCCTCTTTTGATGTCTTTTGTGATTCTTTAATAAGAGAACAGGAAAAACTCTTACATATTGGTCTTCTTAATCTTGGAAACTCTTCTAAGAAAGCCTTAGTCGCCCATCAACAACCAAATTCAAAGAATCCTAAAAAGTAGTATTTTAAAAAGAATGGTCCTAAACCAAACAAGGGTCCTAAGCAATTTCAGTCTCAAAATGAAAAATCAATTCAACAAAATGATAAGGAAAATAAAAACAAAGGGAAGAAGACTGATAGACATTGCAACTTTTGTAATCGAGATGGCCACTTAGAATCCAAATGCTTTAAGAAGATGGAAGCCTTGGAAGCAGCAATGAAGAAGCATAACATCCATTTGGATCACTCTTCAACTTCAACTTCATCTTCAGGAATAGCACTTTCTGCATGTGGTTGTCAATCATCTCTGTTTGGTTATGCACTAAATGTATCATCTTCTTCTTGTCATTCTCATGAGTGTCTCATTGATTTTGGAGCTCTTATCACATGGACAAAAACAAAGCCATGTTTTCTTCTTTAAATGATTGTAACACCAAAAAAATATATATGTTGGTGATGATAGATCTCTTAGTGTTGTAGGGACTGTAACTGTTCATCTAGACAATGGTCAATTTAATGATGTATTATGTGTTCCAACCTTATCACGCAACCTTCTATATGTATATTAAATAACTCATTCAGGTGAAGGTAAAACCATTTAATTTTCACCTCACGATGTTGTAATTAAGGACCTAAGAGATCCTAGATAGATTTTAGCTACTGGCATTGTTGATGATTCTACAAGGTTGTATAAGTTTAAAAAAATTGGGTCATAAACTCTTCCCTCAGTATTTGTTTCTCATAATGATGAAGTGAGCAAACTTTGGCATGAGCGATTTGGTCACTTAAACTATCGCTCCCTTCAAAATCTACATAAAGAAAATATGGTGGCAGGTCTTCCTATGGTATCTTGCAGAGATGGTGTTTGTTCTGGATGTGTACTCGGAAAACATCATCAGGATATTTTTGAAAAATGTGCCTCTTGGCACGCCTCAGCCCCTTTATAGCTTGTGCATAGTGATTTATGTGGTCCACTTCCAGTTGTTTCATTCTCTGGCTACAAGCATTTCTTAACTTTCATTGATGGTTCTCCAGACGCACTTGGGTATACTTCTTAAAACTCAAGAGTGAAGTATTTAACATGTTCTTGGCCTTTAAGGTCTTTGTTGAGAAGCAATATGGACATCAAATTCTTAAGCTAAGATCTGATAATGGCAGAGAATATGTTAACAACAAATTCATCAACTTTTTCACTAAGCATGGAATTCAAATGCAACATCTATTCCATATACTCCAAAATAAAATGTTGTAGCTAAAAGAAAGAATCACACCTTAAATGAAATGGATAATTGTATGCTTCAATCTAAGGGACTTGGTCTTAATTTTTGGGCAGCAGCAATTAATTGTGCAAATTACATAGTAAATCACACTCCTACTAAGGTTTTAAATAATATCACTCCAGAAGAATCATGGAGCTCAATTAAACCAGATGTAAGTCACCTTCGTGTCTTTGGAAGTGAAGCATGGGCCCATATTCTAAATGAGAAACATAAAGCTTTAGAACCTAAGAGTGAAAAATGTATTTTTGTTAGATATTCTAAATATGTAAAAGGATATAGACTTCTTTCACCTAAGTCCAAAAATGTTATCATTAGAAGAGATGTCAAGTTTGCTGAAAATATATCAGTTTACGAGCCTAGTTCGATGGATGTGCCACCTCTCTCTATCCCTTCTACTTATGAAAATATTTCTTCTTCAGATGATGATAGTGAGGATGACAATCCTCCCCCACCTTCTCAGGATCCTCCTTCAGCTCCTCATCTTCCAAAATAGGTCCATGCTACTCGGGATGCAGTAGGTTCTCTTATAGGTGATCCTACAAATCAACGATGTACATGTTATCAGTTCGATAGAGCCTCTTCTTTACTGGCACAAGCTTTAGAAAATTGTGATCTTGACACCTTTGCAGAAGCTTCAGGCTATCCAGATTGGGACGCAACTACGAATGAAGAATATCATTCATTATTGGCAAATGATACATGGGATCTTGTTCCTCTTCCAAAGGGACGAAAACTTGTTAGATGCAAATGGTTGTACAAAACCAAGTTTGGACCAGATGGACAAGTTGATAAACATAAAGCTCGTCTTGTTGCTAAGGGTTTTTCATAAGTTGAAGGCATTGACTATACTAAAACCTTCTCCCTTGTTGCCAAAATTAACTCTATCTGACTTGTTCTTTCCCTTGGTGCCTCTTTCAAATGGGAAGTCCATGAGATGGATGTTAAATTTGTATTCTTGCATGGGTACTTGCATGAAGAAATCTATATGGAACAACCACCTGGCTTTATAAAAACAGACTCCAGCCTTGTATGTCAACTTAAGAAATCTCGTTATGGTCTCAAGCAAGGCCCTTGGGCTTGGTAAGCCAAAATGGATAACTTTCTTTTAGATATTGGCTTTTCTAGGTGTCATTCTAACAATACTGCCTACACTAAGAAAGTGGGTAAGTCTCTTATCATTCATTTTCTTTATGTTGATGATCTTATCCTTACTAGTAGTGATCACAACCTTATAAACCATGTGAAGTCCAGCCTTAAAAAGAAGTTTGAAATGACAGACTTAGGACACTTGCATTATTTTATTGGTCTTCAAGTCTTGCAATCCAATCAAGGTATTTCCCTTTCCCAAACCAATATGCATGTGATCTTCGACGCCACTTTCACATGGAAGACTGTAAGCCAACCCTTTCTCCCTTTTAGTCTGGAATCAAACTTTTAGTCACTTGTACTTCCCCTGAAGTTGATGCTACCTTATACCATCAACTTGTAGGAAAACTTTTGTATCTGGCCCATACTCGTCCTGACCTTTCCTTTGTTTTTGGCCTTATTGCTTAGTTTATGCAAAACCCACATGAAAGTCATTGGAAAGTAGCTAAAGAATAATTCATTATGTTGGAGGTACAATTCAATTTGGGATTCATTACAGTGCAGAAGCATCTCCTCTATTGGTTGGTTTCACTAATTTCGATTGGGTTGGTGACCCTGATGATTGGAAGGCTTCCGCAGGTTTCACTCTTGGTTCTGTACCTATTACATGGGCTTGTAAGAAACAAAGTGCCATTTCTCTTTCTTCAGCGGCAGAGTATTGTGGCACCGTAGAAGCAAGTATGGAAGCCCTATGGCTTCGTCAGATCCTGTCAGAGTTAGGCTTTCAGCAGCAAGATCCGACTACACTTTGGTGTGATAATAAAAGTGTCATTCATCTATGCAAAGATCTATTCCAACATCAGTGCAAAAAACACACTGAACTACACATGCACTTCATCATAAAGCTCATTCATGACCATGTTCTTGAAGTACAATATCATTCAACCAATGATCAAGTTGCAGACATCTTTACAAAGGCTCTCACAGAGGCAAAGTTTACTAAACTTCAATTTATGGTTGGAGTTCAGGAAGTTGTCACTAAGCGGGGATAGGCTCTAATTCCTCTTTCATTCTCCTATTGTGTCATATTTTTACATCCTTCAAGCCTATCCCAAGTTGTTCTTAAGGGGGGATGTTAGAATTTTTCGACACATAGAAAATAGTTAAGTATAACTTGGTCTAGTGTAGAGTTAGGTAAAGTGTGTTTATTTACTATGTACTTTTGTAACTTACAATCTCATGGTCACGATATGTTCTAGACATGTAGTGATCTGAAATTTCATTCTCTCCTCAGTATTACTGACACTTGATCTGTGGCTTAACACCCGATTGGTCCATGATCTCTATTTAAAGAACATGGAGGGTCATTTGTAAGGTGACCGTTCATGAGAGAAGCTTATGTAAATCCTCTTTATTTTACATTAATAAATTGCATGAAGTGGACGCGTTGGCTTAGGCTATGGACCGTTTCCCTCTTTGAGGGTTTTAACCACGTCAAGAATATTGGTTTATTAATCTGTGATCTATTTGTGAATAGTGTCCTTTGGTGTTTTATCTAAGGAACTTACCCTGTAAATTCCTACACAATCTGGGTCGAAAATGTAGGAGAAAAAAACTTGGAAAGTAACATATCATGATTACTTTAATAGTGATAGGGGGACTGTAATAGGAAAAGATTGGATAAATGGCTTCCAATATAACTAGGTAGTAGATATAGGTATAGTTGTAAGAGAAGAAATCATATAAGATACATGTGGCTGGTAAATTTGAACATGACAGCCATTAAGTAGGGGAATATTTCTAAACCTTTCCCTGGTTGTTTGACTTATGAAATTGAATATGATGTATAAAGGTGTGTGAAATATATGCACAAACACAAACACACATATATATAATTTAGTGAGCATGTGCTTAATCATTGCATGTTATTTCAAAACAAATATTGTGGTATCTATGCAATAATTATTACAATAACCTAATAAAGGTTGTTGTGTTTTTTATCATGAAGCTATCACGACAACAACTCTATGAGACACAAACCTTGTAGGCCTGTGCTTATGAAGGCCTCGGAAAAATGGATCACCTGAGGGACTATTAGTCAGTGAAGGGGATGCGTGAGCCTAGAAGGGAAAGTGTAACTAGAAAAGATGAATTAATGTGTTGGAATGTAATGAGGACTATTCAAGGACCTAAGGGGTACTTGGAGACCTAAAGAAGTAACATATTAGAGGTTGTTTGGATTGGTACCCTAGCTGCTGTTGGGTACTGAATATGTATCTGGTGATGGGAAAGTGGATTCCCATGAATAAAAATCATAAACTATTACAAATAAGTGTTTGGTTGTCTTATTTTGTATTTTGAATATGTGTGCTTTAATTATGAATTGGAATTCTTATTGATATCATACTTATTGTATAGACATGAGTATAACATGATTGTCCATTTGCTTAATATTGTAGGCATATGTTAAGGAACTAAAACCTTGGAGCATCTCAAGGAAGTGAAGGATTCAATGGGAAAATCAGCTAGTGAGCCCTAGATTGGACTCTAAAGTGGTGGAAATGTGATCATTCAGCTAACCACAGCTAATTTGATGCATCCTAGTTTGAGAGCCTAAGTGGCTCTGAGAGGTTGGGGATATGGTTCATTGTTATGGTAGCTATGGAGTTCCAGAGGGAACTTGATTTGAGATAATTAGTAAGTCCTACGTTTGGACTCTATAACTAAGCATCTAGTCAGTGAGTCATATGCTTGGACTCCATAACTGACCAAAGAATGCTTATTCAGTTAACCGTCTTGAATTGGAGTTATCCAATTTTTATGTGAGCTCCAAAAAAGCTTTGGAGTTGGTGCTTTTGAGAGCCTTGGTGGCTCTAGTTTATGGTTGGAATAATCATGGAGTCAACATTCCACCAACTCTTACAAGATAAGTATTAATTATATTACATACTTTATTCTTGTATATCAGGATATATGTGTTATGAATTGATTCTTGGGTATTCCATTGTTTGATATATGTGTGTGTGTGTGTGAGAGAGAGAGAGAGAGAGAGAGAGAAATGAATATGTTTATGCAATAGCATGGGCTAAGTATTGGAAAAACAACAAATTAGCTACAAAATAGACACATGATTATGGTAAAATATGGTAGGTTAAACACAAGTTGAGATAGGTATTGTAACAACCTTGCATGTAAGTTTTGTTGTAGGGATACAGGTGGTATAGCTAGGAGTGGGTGATATACTCAGGACATAGAGGGTATAATAAATTTACTACATTATTCGATCACACGTACCATCAGGATGTTACAGGTACCACCCAGATGTCACATCATCTCATAGGATGTGGTAGGGTTATAGCTAGGAATAGAAGGCCCTACTACTAATAGATTGGTCACACATGGATTATAGGTTCTTTAGAGAGTTATGATAGATTTGTCACCAATGGGTGACCATTTTACTATAGGTTCTAAACAAGGTTATGGGAGGTGTTATCACAAGATGGTAATAGATATGTTTTAGGTTATGACAAGCCTTTTGACATGTCATGAAAGATACACAAAAAAATTATACCTAGGCCTTAACGGGTATGATGGTATGGTCATGACAGGATTGTAAAGACTTTTGATAAGTCACGAAAAGTGTATAAAAACATTGTTTCTAGGTTATAATAGGTGGTATAACAAGTTCTGGAAAATTGTAACAAGTTTATAATAGGGTCAGGATGTCTATATAGTAGGACTATAAGAACCCAAGGCATGGGTTTAAAAATTGGGTATTGTGGTTATATAGGAGCAGGAAGTGATTGGTTTTTCTTACACTACTAGGATGGATATGCAGGTTCAGGTAAAAGTGAAAGAAATGGCATAATAAGATAGTTCTTTATGCATAATGCACATGGGTGTAGGAGGGTTTATGAAACCCAACAAGGACTACATTAGGGTATTTGATTGTCATGATATATGCATGCATTGGTACGAATATTAGAATTATATAATGCATGTATGCAGATGATGTAGAGTGTATGCATACACAACCGTATGTTGATTGAAAAAGGTAGAGGAAAAAAGAGTTTCCCCGTGACTGGTGTTAAAATGGAATAAAACTTAGGTTTTTTACCCAGGTTGGTTGTTGGCATCTTGGTTAGCATTGATGTCAACAATTAATTTCCAAGAGGATGTAAAGGTGTTTGTAAAGCTAGTGCCTTATGATGATGTCTTGATAGTTGTAGAGGATTTGAAAGAGGTTAGACAAGCCCTAGAGATGTCGAGTGAAGTGGTGAAGTTGTATGGCAGAGTTATGGGAAGAGGATCTAAGTTTTTCTTCATATTAACCCATCTTCATTAGGAACTTAATAATCACAATGTGATAATTATGAATTTTAGTTGGGAACCTCATGAGAAAAGTGTGAAAATATTCTCTAGGAGATTGTTTTATTCAAGTGATGATTCTTATAGGTGAAGAAATTCAAAAACCATGGGAAAAACCATCAACTTGCACAAGGAAATCATGTTTGCAAGGATGTCTAACGTCTATTTGATATAGTCAACATTACCATCAACAAATTCCTTGGATTTTCCCATGGTAATCCAAAAAAGAGAAGCTATAAAAGGGAAAGGAGTTTGATCAATATAGTGTGTGCATCTCATGTGATCCATTTGGATCCGGAACCAACAGGCTTCACAAGTAATTTTTAAATTATTTATGCTTTATTCTAGAATAGGTATAAGGAAGAGAAAATTAATAATTGTCATGATTTATAGTTAATTAATAATTTCTATTAAATAGATCAACATATTAAGTCAATTTTTGTTTATCTTCTGGTTTGGATCAAGTGTGTATAGCTTTTAATTGTTGAAGGAGGTTTCTTTCATGCACGCCATGTTTTAATCACTAGAATATATTTTCTTGTGCCCCAAATTTTAATCACTAAACGAACATTTTTTATGTGCATTTTGTTCTTATTGTTGGTAACTTTAGTTAATGGGAAAATCCTTCTTGTGTTTGTGACAAACCTATAGGTTCCTTGTAGTAATATGTAGAGATATCATTTGAAGTTTCTTTTGCAGGGATCTACGTATCTAAATGAGCACTATGGTAATTTCATGTTTTGATTTTATGCACTAAAATTGGACCAGAATTTGTATGTATTTGGATCACACAGTGAAGGATTTTTACATAGATAAGTTTCTTAAGAGGAGATTGCAAGAATTGAAAACAATAGTTGAATGATGACCTTGTATGCCCAATAAGTAGATTTATTGTTGAGAAGAGGGTCTACATTGACAAGGGTTTGTGGCTTACATTTGTAGATAGTTGAATGATTCTCAGTGTATGGTTAATAAATTGATACATCAGTATTATGTTGGAGATGGGTTTCCATTAACTTGTTACATAGGGTAGAGTTTTATATACAGTATTACTTGTTTCACACTAGAATAGAGGTTCATACTTGCTTGAATATGTGTGATGTTGTTGTTGTCTTGCAAAGAAATTATATGTAGAATTGAAGACAAAGCATTGTTATACTTGATATTTATGT
Source organism: Pinus taeda (assembly GCA_000404065.3). Taxonomy (NCBI): domain Eukaryota; kingdom Viridiplantae; phylum Streptophyta; class Pinopsida; order Pinales; family Pinaceae; genus Pinus; species Pinus taeda. Next base: position 130,932 of record APFE031209530.1, read on the forward strand.
GTATGGTTTATGCTATAGTGTAAGGCAGAGGTTTATATTCAGTCAAAGGTTCATGAATCTGTCATGTATGATGTTGTTGCTTGTCTTTTGAAATTGTATGCAAGATTGTAGCCAATGTGATGTTGTTGCTTTATTTTTGAGATTGCATAAATTGAGTATGGTTATTTATTGCAGGGATTGTTAATGGACCTTTAAGGATCATTGGTGGGCTCCAGTATTGCAGCAATGATGCTACAACTCCTGGGACTCCCTTCTTTACTTTTATCAACCCGGTTATTCGTAACAAACTTGGAAGCGACGGTGCTATATGCACAAGTTCGCTAGGAGCTTAAGCCAACTTCTATGAACTCTTAGAAGAAGCTTTTAACTGTGATGAATGAAAGCTAACTCAAAATAGGCTAGTCTACTTGTAGAAAGAAGCTGAAAGCTGAAAGGAAATGCAAACCCTAGCAAACTCTAGTTTTACCGGCTAGCCCTACTAATGCAAGAAAAGAGATGAAAGCAGTGAAAATGGATGCCATTGACTCTTGGAAAGGTAAAATGCATGTGACTAAGCTACTTCTGAAGTAAAATCTAGAAAAATATTTTTGTATTTTTGAGTAATCTTGCAGAATTATTATGCATGTGCTTTACTATTTTTAATTATGTAGAGGTTGATTGGCGAAAGGAAATGGAGTGGGTGCTTGCAGGAGGTTGGGAAGGTGAGAAGAGGGCTTAAGGGGTCCCTAGCACCCTTCCAGAGAGTTTCACAGTGAACTTGAAAAACTACTCAAGTGGACTTCTACAGGAAGTCTGCAGGGGTTCTACAGGATGTCTTACAAGATGTTCTACAGGAAGAGCCAAAAGAGGATTTTAGAGGGTTGATGGAGGAAAAACAGTGGGAAAGTGAAAATAGAGGATGGATAAGGATGCTAAGGGGTCTTGGACTGGGTGAATGAGGCTAAGGAGTGATGAAGGTGGTTGGATTTTTTCAAAGATGGAGGGAGCAATGTTGCACAAGAATGGTGAAATTAGGTCAAATTGGAAAAGTGTGGCAAATGAAGGGAAGGAATCTGGAATTAGGGGTTGGAGCAGGTTGTATGATGAAGGAAGGATAGGAAGGGATGTATTACAGGTGTTCTACACACTACTTTCCAAAAAAAATCGAACAAAGACTAGAAAAACCAGAGATCTAGCTATTTTGACCTAATCTGACCTGAAAACCATAAACATGATGAACAGAAGGTTATAGACAGGAAATCATGCAAAGTAACTAAGGAAACTTAATCAAGAACAGATCTAAACATGCAAGTACAACTTGTATCAACTTCTCCAACTAAAAATTTAACACTAGTAATTGCATGGAAAGGCAAGAATAGTGTTTTTGTGGCAGTAAGTATGCCTTGGTCTCATCTCATGGTCCCAAGGAGGGAGAGGTGAGATCAAGGTTGCTTGATGGCCATTTTGCAGATATTTTCTATTATCAAACTGTCAAATCAACCTGAAGCATGAAAAGCTATCTTAATCATCAAAAACAACCTAAGTAACAAAGCAAGATTTTATCCTAAATAACAGAAATTATTCTATGAATACAAGGAAAACACATAAAAGTACACAAAGGAGGTACTGGCGCTTGGGTTGGGCCCAACCCCAAGTGCTACAGCCTCCTAAGAAAAGCTAAGAGTTGGTGAAAAGTGAAATTTATCTCCATTACTCAAAAAATAACCATGTCACAAAAATGTTTACAGCAAGAGCTTGAAAATGAGTTGAAAGGCAGAGCAGCACTAAAGTGCAAAAACAACTATTCAATAGCTAAACTATCAAGGCTTGAAGCCTTCTTACTTATGCACCACGAGGACCTCCAATAGTCCTCTTTAACTTGAGGGGCTTGGCTGCTCAAAACTGCAAGTAATCAACCACTTCACAAAATATGCTCGGCTGCCCTTGGAAATCATCTTTGGTGGGTTGTTGAACTCTGAGCTGATGGTGGAGAACTTGAGGAAGGGACCATTTAGTGCAAGAGACACCCTTCCTACTAATCCTCAGCCTTGTTCCCTCGTATTTTGCTATCAACTGGCTCATAAATGCTTGACCTTGGTCCAAAATATGTCCAAAAATCTGCAATAAGCATGTATTAGACTTCATGGTCAAGTGATTATTCTCATTCATTCAATTAACATAAATATATTCAAAAGCATGCATAAACTATGAAGAATGGTGGATTAATCGAGAATAATAGGCAAAATGAGCCCAATAAGTTACCCATTTTTGGGGCTCATCATCACCCCCTGCTAAATGTGTTGCTCATCCTTTGAGCAACCAATCCAGCTCATCATCTTTGATTGCTTTCACTGCCTCTCTAACATCCCAGGCTTTCGAGGTGATGTCCTCTTCTCAGTCATGAAACCCTGCTTTTCTCTCTACTTCCTCCCACTGCCTATGCTCCTCTTCTTCTTCGACCCCTTCTAGCAGTCCTAAAAGCAATGGAGGATTGAACTTTAGGCCGATCCAATTGGCCTGCAGATTTTGCATTGATTGTTTATAGAGTGGTACTCTTGCCAAGGCCTCCCTCATCCTTGTTGGGGAGTGGTATTCTCTTATTTTCAGACTGTGGGACAATGTGTTCCATCTCCTTGTGAAATCATGAATGCAGTTATCCCCCAACAGTCTTTCCATGTCCTCAAAGTGAGCAATGGCCTTAACTTGTCTTTCAAATGTAGTCTGGGAGAACCTGAGGGTTGTTGGCCAGGTGCTGATGGGCATATATTAAAGTTGAGGGATATTCTGGTTCTGCCCTGATCATGAGTGGCTCACTTAGCTCTCTGTCCATAAATTTCTGAATTTCTGTTGCCCTCTTTTCCTCATGGTTTAACCAAGAGGTCATGGCCATGAGTTGTACATCTCCAATGTAGCATTGGGTTCCCATAGATTCATGTTTTGAAGTGCCAAGTTATGTAAATAGAATTATGCTAACTTGGCCTTATCTTCTGCTGAGCTACTGTCACACAAATCCATAAACTGATGGTAATTCTGAAATGGAATGGTTCCCCTTTGGGCCAAGGTGTTAATTTGAATTTGAAACCATTGATCTTCAAGGTATAAAGCATATGACTTAGCAGGTTGCCTACATTGTAAGGCTTCTACTGCCCAGTTGGCCATGTAGGCCAGTTGGTCTTCTTTCTCTTACACCTATTGTTTTAAAAACTGTATTTCTTCTGCTACCTGTGACTCCTTCTCCTGTAGCAGCTTTGTCAGCATCTCCACATCAGCTTGCAGCTTTGCCTCTCCCTGTTGTTCCTCAGTTGTTTCCTTTTTTGTTGGAGGTCCTTCTTACTGCTGCTGTTCCCCCAAAATGAACGACCTATCTTCCTTATGACTTCCCTGTAGTTGTAGCTGTTGTTTCAGCAACTTATTCTCCTCCTATGGTTTGGCCCTTTGACTGCTTTCCACATGCCTCACCATGGCCAACTCTTTTCTCAATTCTTTTAGTTGTTCTTCTAGGTGGCCTATGTCTGCCACACCCTTGGATTTGGCAATCCTCATCCAAGTGTGAGTCCTAACCCATTCTTGTTCCAATGCAAAGAAGAGTGGTACCGCAAAATTCTGTGGGATGATCTTCCCACTTTCTAACAGGTTGTAATATGAACCCAAGCTAGGTTGAGGGCTTGGTTCCAGTATCTCCTCGGTATTTTCCTCTCCCTGTGATTGTTTCGCTGCCTTCTCCTCCAATTTCTCAGTCTCTTTTAGCTCAGCTAGAGTTTCCTGTAGAGATGTTTCAGCTTCCTGTAGAGCTGCCTTTGAGTCCATCATCCTAATTCTCTCTCTCCAGTTGGAGGTTTTTGGGCTTCCTCTTTCATAGGTGATAGATATCTTTGAGGGGGACTCTTCTTTTGGCTTAGTGGTTGTGTCCTCAATGACAATTGGTTCCTTTGATTATGGCTGGGGCTTGCCCACTTTGATCCTTCTGCTTCTCCTAGCTATAAAGTACATGGAGGTTTGCCTTTTTCTCTTTCATTTTTGTTTTGCAGGTGTGCTTAATGTAGCAAGCACAACTGCTGCCTCCCTTGCCAACGTCTCAGGTGATTTATCCTCTTGCTATTCTTTTTCCTTGCTTCCTGTAGAAATGTCTATGTCCATTGTTTCTATCTGTGTTGCTAATATCTTAGGGTGTGTCTTTCCCTTTTATTTTTGGGTGTCTGCTTTGACTATGGCAGCCTTCATTTGGGCTTTCTTGGCCTTTTCTTTCCTACTCTGCATCCTCTTTTCCCTTGGTGTTTTTGCTGTCATTTCTTCCTCTGTTTTAGGCTTAGCAATCTGGCCAATTTCTCCTTTTTCTTTATGTTCTTCCTGTGCTTCCTCTGTTTTGCCTGTTGCTTGAATGTCTTATGTTCCCTCATCATTGTTTTTCTCAATTCCTTTAGTGTGCTCCCCCTCCTCACTGCCAGATGGAGTGATGTTTTCAACCAAAGTTCTAATGTTATTATCCTTGGACATGTTTCTAAATACTTCCCAAGATATCGGAATGGTGTAGGTGAGCAAAGCATCTCCCACCAACAATTTGATGACCCCATGATGGGCCACCTGATCTTGGATCCCTTCATTTAACTTTGTACCACATTCAATTAGTGAATAAAGAAGGAAATAGGGGATGCTCAGTTTCTTGGGTGGAGGCAAGTCAATCCCATGACTTAGTTCACACAAAAACCTGAAATGATATCCATAAATGATGCTAAACCTCCCTTCACATGTGATGTACTTCATAATTTGATAACTAACTTCACTCTAGAGAGGAGGCAAGCTGGTTCTTATAACCCTATTTTTGTCTTCTACAGTATTCTCCTCGGGCAGAAATAATGATTTCTTAGCAACTTGGCCCAATGACCTCTCTTCCTTGCTCCAAGGGAGCCCCAATGGTAGACCAGTAACTCCACTGATAAGTTCAGGGGTAAGTTCTAGGGTCAAACCCCTAAAACTAACTGTGGCATGTGTCTTTGAATGTGGTCTCAAGGACATTAAAAACTCTTCAGTTATTTCCTCATCATAACCCTAAATTTTGTCAAAGAAGGATATCCAATTTGCTCGAGTGAAAAGGTCCACCACCTCAGGGTGCTCGTGCAACTTGCTAGATTCTGATGGTTCTTTCCTTATGAATCCTCCTGGCATGGTGTTGAGTGATATTTTATGTTTCAACCAACAAAGAAAATGCTCAGGAAAACAATAGTCAATCACTAAAACAGGGGATAGCTGAATTCGGTTCCTTCTGAACCCAAGAAGGAATTTCTCGTGTGTTCAATATCAATTAGTAGTAATTCCCTTGGTTTAAGACTACTATCACCTAGAATTCGACTGTCTGTTTATGAAAAGAATAATTTTGTTTTTACAGAACAAAGCACAAGGACATAGATTCTCTTCTCAGCACATAGATAGGTATGTAAATTCAATTTTTCCCAAAAACACACAGGTTGGCCTCTACTGCTGCATATATCTTCCTTACAGGAGAATTTAAAAAGAAAACATGGAGGAGATTTTTCGATGCAGAGGCAAAATATACAGGCAAACTTTCACATTTTTTCTCAATGCACAGGCAGACTTTTACTCTCGTTTTTCAAACTTATGTCATCCATTTCACCACCTTATACAAACAAATCATGCACAGAGAAGTTTTGTTCGAGCCTACCTCATTTGGAGCTTCGAATTAAATGAAAATTTTAGGGTTTCCTTCTCCACATAGTTGTTCTTCCTTTCCTGTAGAACCCTTCCTGTAGAAGTCTCTCAGCTCCTGAAGAATAGAACTGCGCTTCTGGTAGAACCCGATAGGAGGGAGATTTTCGAAAACAGGCAGAAAAACTGGTGGAGGATGACTGGTTAACTGTTTTTGGAAGCGGAGGATGCGTACTCCAGTCGAGGACGTCGTGAGTGCAAAATGAATAGAAGGTGGTGCATGTTTTAGCTGGGCATATTTTAACTGCGGCGTGATTTGTGGTGAGAGGATGAGGTGGCCGAACCGGATCGTTGATCCGACATCACGGCCATAATGTTTCTGTGTGTTTCTGACCGCCATCACCTCCTCTCTACCGTTATCCACTACCACCACTACCAGTCCCGGCGATTTCTCCCTGAATGGACACTCCACACGTGCTAGTTGCACATCTAATCGGTAATTTTGAATGTAACGGGGCTTGTTTGGATCCCACGAGGATATGTAACTGGCCAAGGGTGGCCAGTTGGCTGGCCATTGATTCCTCTCAATCCAAACCATTCCCATAGGCATGAAGCTTTTAAAATATGATTTATGCAGTTTACAAATGAGTTTAGGCACATACTTGCGTGGTCACGACTTCGTTATGCAGATTTGGGGTTTTGGAACCCATTCCTTCGTTTGTTGTTGCTGCATGCACACTGCATGCTTGGCCTCAGCTGTTGTTGATATTCTTACGTTCAAGAAGAGCTCCATGCATGTCTTTTCTGCCATACCTTGTTGTCCCTATCTCTGGAGTATGTCTTCCAGAGGGATCGACTCTTACAGGATTCCTGTAGGATGTCCTGTAGCTGCTTCTCCTCCTGGAATACAAGCTAGAATGAGCAGGGTTGTACTGCTGACGAGGGTCTTGGCCGATGAGGAGCCTAGATGGGGGGTAAAAATTATGGTGAGTGAAGAACTGTTTCTTGTTTTGTCATTAAAAAGTTTTTGCTGGCAGTATGAAGAAAACAGACTTTCTGTTTGTGACTGTGCAGGCATATAAAAAAATGAGTGCAATGGAGGTGTACAGAGATGGAAAAAGGGTGACATATGGAAATGGATGGAAACAGGGAGGTTTGTAGGTCTCATAGGTAGATTCCCAACCTTCAGATTCTCTTCTGAGATCAATTTTTGCTCGTTTGTGGGTTCTACAAGATCTTCTTGTAGAAGACACAGAACTTCCAATAGAAGGTGAAATCTTAGCCCGAATGAGGTCAAATCTTAGGAAAGGTTAGTGGTCATGGAGGAGTGGCTTGTAAGGGATGCTTGCAGCCTGGTGCTGACCTTGGTCCTTTTCTTGTGCAGTCCTCCTACCTTGCAATGTCCTTTGTGCAACCTCACTATCTTCCCTGGGCGCCTCCAAGAGGTTTTCCCCCAAGGATCTTTTTTTTTTTTTTTTTTTTTTTTTTTTTTTTTTTTTTTTTTTTTTTTCCTTATGCTCAAGGCATGGGTGGAGTGGAGACAGGGGCCTGCTCCACTACCAACACTGATTTATCCAGAGTTTCAATGAACTCCTACCTAGAAAGGGGCTTCCTGTAGATTTTCAATCGATGTCCATTGACAAGCATGGGGATGGCTTCTTCATCAATGGTCCTTATAAGGAATGAACCATAATCGTTACATTTTTCCACTATATATGGTCCCAGCCATCTTTTCCTCAGCTTCCCTTTGAAATCCTTGTATCTTGAATCATATAACAACACCCAATCTCCTGAAATTGCTTTTCTTTAAGGTGCTAGTCATGCCATATCTTTATTTGCAGTTGGATCACCTCTGAGTGGAGAAGGGCCTACATTCTCTATTCATCTAATCCATTCAGCTATAGTAATCTTTCATTTTGTGCATGGATGAGAACTAGGTCTAGCTGAGCTGCCAATCTCAATGTGTTATATTCAAATTCTATGGATAGTAAAGCCTTCTTCCCGTAGACCAGCTCATAAGGTGTGAAACCTATGGTAGTTTCCAAGCAGTGTTGTAGGCCCAGGTGGCCTCAACTAAGTGATCTGCCCAATCTTTTCTGCTGCTACTCACCACTTTAGTCAAAATATCTTCCAAATATCTATTAGTGACTTCCACCTATCCATTTGCTTGCGGATAATATGGGGTGGAAGTTTTGTACTTAATCTTGTGATAAGCGAGTAGATCTTCAATCAGGTTAGAGGTAAACTGACTTCTTTGATCTGTGACTAATTCTCTCGGGTAGCCAAACTTGTAGAAGATATTTTCCCTCAAGAACTCAACCACTTTTTCTTCTATTGCTGCCTTGATTTCCTTTGTTTCTACCCACTTTGTCAGGTAGTCCGTGCACACAATGATGTAAGACTTTTGTTTTGAAGGAGGGTTGATAGGACCCATAAAGTCGATGCCCCACTTCTCAAATGGCTTGAAAGTCACTTGAAGTTGGAGGGGAATTTCATCCCTTGGAGTCGGTTTCCCCATCCTTTGATGTCGGTCACATTGGCTGATGTATCTCCTGACATCTTGATGAAGAGTGGGCCAATAGTAGCCTGCCTGTAGAATTTTGGAAGCGGTCCTCTTTGCTGCAAAGTGGCCTCCACAAGGCCCATCGTGATAGGTTAGGAGGATGTCAAAAAATTCCTCCTCCCTAACACAACACCTCAAAATCTGATCTGGACCAAGTTTGAACAAGTTACCCCCAATCCAAGTGAATGGGGCGTTTTTCTTTCACGATCTTGCTCTTCTCCTTTGAGGACAGGTGCGGCAGGAACTATACTGAAACCAAGAATTTTCTATATCAGCAAACCATGGAGAGAGTACTAAAACAGAAAATAGGTGTTCATGTGGCATTTGATCATCCACCATCCCTTCTTCACCTGTAGGCAAATCTAGTCTAGACAGAAAATCAGCAACAACATTTTCCTTTCTAGACTTAACAACAATGGTCAAATCAAATTGCTGCAATAAAAGTAACCATCTAATGATACGGGCATTTACATCAAGCTTATTCATCAAGTACCGAATTGCAACATGATTAGTGTGTATGAATGTTTGATAACCAGTGATGTAGTGTCTGAACTTGTTTAGGGAATGGACTATAGCTAGGAGTTCTTTCTTGGTTACAATATAGTTTAACTCCGCCTTGGACAGGTTTTTACTGAAAAAATATATGGCATATGGTAGCTTCTCTTCAACTTGTCCTAAGGCTACTCCTATGGCTTTATTCAAGGCATATGTGTGAATGTGGAAAGGCAAGGCCCAGTTTGGACCTCTCAAGATTGGGGCAGTTACCAACTTATCTTTCAACACATCCAGAGCCTCTTGACAATTGTCAGTCCATACAAACTCAACATCTTTCCCCAAAAGACCAAACAATGGAGAGGCTAGCTTACTGAAATCTTTGATGAATCTTCTATAATATCCTTTTGAGCCTAGAAAACTCTGAACATCTCTTACCTTTTGAGGAGGTGGAACCCTTTGGATGATAGCAATTTTGTTGGGATCCACCTGTTATCCCTGCTGAGAAATTGTATGACCTAGCATGGTCCCTTCAGTCATCAGGAATTCACATTTCTTAGGACTGAGGGTAGGTTCATTTCAATACATTTGGTTAAAACGTTTCCCAGGTTAGTCAATGCTTCTTGGAAGTTAGACCCATAAGGAGTGAAGTCATCCATATAGACTTCCACTGAATCATGAACCAGCTCAGCAAATATGCTCAGTACTGCTATCTGGAAAGTGGCAGGAGCATTGCATAACCTAAAGGGAAGGACCCGGTAGGCAAAGGTACCCTAGGGACAAGTGAAAGTGGTCTTATCTTGGTCTTCTGGGCTGATTTGGATCTGATTATACTCGCTAAACCCATCTAGGTAGGAAAAGAACTTCCTCCCTGCCAGGCCATCTAACACTTGATCTATGAAAGGCAAAGGAAAATGGTCCTTCTTGGTAGCTTTGTTAAGTTCCCGATAATCTACATAGATTCTCCACTTCCTATTTTTTTGGGCACAAGCATTAGAGGAGAAACCCACTCACTATCAAATATGGGGTAGATGAATCCTACGTCCAACAATTTTTGCAGTTCTTCTTTGACAATGTCCTTAAGGGTTAGATTCATTCTCCTTTGAGGCTGCCTAACTGGTTTACAGTCCTCTTTAATGTAAATGTGGTGGGTACAGAATGAAGGGTGGACTCCTTTCATTTCCTTATAGCTCCAAGTAAAAGCATCCAAATGGCGGTTCAATAAGCTACACAGCTCCTTCTCCTGAGAGGGGGATAGGGACAAGTTGATCTTTAGGGTTCTTTCAGGGCCAAATTCCACATTCTTAACTCGAGAAGAGATCGGATCAGCCACACAGAGATCCACTAGAGCACTGGCTTGGGTGTCTTCTACCAACTCTTCCAATGGCAGCACACTGGGAGGTGGATTTTGAATTAAATTCTCAATAAGGTCATCCTCGATTTGAGGTCCTCCCCTGGTGGCTTCCACTGTGCACAATGGTGCAGAGTAGACTTCATCCTCATCTTCCTCCTCCAACCAAAGAGGCAAGTCATGTTCGAGCAGAGGTTGGGCAGGAGGGTATATGACTAGCTATTTGGACATAGGCCTGTTCTTAATGGTCATGCTCCAAGCTCGATAATTGATGTAAGCATCTGCACTAGCTAACCAAGGCCTTCCCAAAATGAGGGGGTATCTAGTGAGTTTTGCCTTTGGCTGAAGGACCACGAATTCCACAAAATACTCCCAAGAATCAACAGAGACCACGACATCTTCCACAATCCCCTCAGGGGTCACAGTGGAGCGGTCTGCTAACTGCAATACTATCGAGGTCTTTCTTAGGGAACTCTGAAGGTTGAGTTTAAGCATAGTGTCCCTGTTCATCACATTAATGTAGCCCCAAGATCAATCAAGGTGTGGGGGATTATGGTGCCATTGATGTGGACATCAACTACAGGACTCCCAGGGTCTAGATATTTTAGACAGATTACTTGTCCCAACATCAAGTCAGACAGTTGTCCTATGACATTGATAGTTGGGGCATCTCTCTTGCGCCTACCTGGGTGCCTGAAACACTTTTCCTTGATCAATTTTTTGTATATCGGTACATCTTTGATGGCCTAGAGAAGTGGTATTTTTACACACAAATGTTTAAGTTCTCCCAGAAGTTCAATCTCTTCTGGGTTTGATTGCGTGGTTCCAGTTAGTCTCTCAAGAAAGGGTGGAATGGCTTTGGGTTCACTTTCCTGTTTCTCTTCCTCATCCTCCTTAGGAGGAGGTTGGCTATCTAGGAGGACCTTCCCAGATCGTAGGTTGATCTCCTGAATTTCCACAGCATAGATAGGGAATTTTGTCTCTTCAGTATATACCTGTTGGGTCTGTCTGTTATTGGGGTTTGGGTTCAGTTGAGCAGGCATCTGGGGTTGTCTTGGAGGAGCAGGAGGTAATGGTTATGGTTGAGCAGGTGGTGGAGGCAAAATGGTGGGAGGAGAGTTGTATTGGGGCCTCAACCCCTGTTGAGGTGCATTCCACTGAGGTTGTGGCTGAACATGAGAATGAAACGAATGAGCAGCAAGTTGAGTATGGTATTGAGATGGATAAGGCCAAGGAGGAGGTGCGAACTAGGAAGGAGGAGCAGGGGGACCCCACGAAGGTATGCGAGTGGATTGGTTGGGGTTTTAATACATCTGGGATGTCCCTTGTGTCAGGCGGAAAGAGTCAATTTTGCGGACAAAACCAACCTCCCTAGAAGCTTAAGGCTTTCTAGTGACAAACAAGACAATTAAGAACAATCCTTCTCTAAATATGCATTTACCATATAAGAAATCAAGTGTTTAGATCCTACCTGTAGTTCAAC